>VUQR01008284.1:15153-27540 GCA_015108515.1 Hemichromis elongatus | reverse complement strand
GCGCCCCGCCCCGCCCCCCCCCCCCCCCCCCCCCCCCCCAAGGGTGGGGGTGGAGGGTCTTTCATTGGCCTGTTATTTTTATTGTGGCAGTGCAAAATGAAACCATTGGCTCCAGCAGGCTCAAGTAGAGCTTGTATAGAGGCAAAAATCAATACAGCAATATCAGAGCAAGACTTATCAGGGGTTCGCTTCTTCTCAGAGGTCACTGAGGAGCAACTGCATTTAAGTGGGGAATTCAATTGTGAAGCATAGTTTGGGACAAGCTTTGCTGGGTATCTGATTAAGGACAGCTGGGAGGTTGCAAGGCAAGGTAAAGTTACAGATGACAACCCCAAAACACAGTTAGCTTTGCAGAGAGGCACCTACGTTTTCTTTGTTGCGAGTAATATGGAAACAAAATCTATTAAAGTGAATGCTGACAAACCCACAGTGCCCTAAAATGCAGAAAGAATTCAGTCTCTATACACATAGCTACCCCGCACAGAAGCGTCCTGATAACCTCTGTCATTAAATCCATCATAGTCTATTTACTTTATGTAGGTAACTACTCAAATGACTTTATATTGACTAAGGCTTGAACTCGGTTCAACTGTTTTTTTCCTGCAACACTCCCTATTTCAATGCACAGTACACATTTTCAAGGTTTTCAAAGCCCAGAAGCTTCAGCTGGAAGAAATGTAGAAATACAGAAAGAGAAAATAACAAAAAAACGCAGCAAAAAACAAAAAACGTGTTATAGATTTGCAGACCCGAGGACAGCGAGTCTGTTCTTTGCTCAACATGCATGGCTAGCAATCAGGACGTATTGCCTGTATGCTGGAGAAATGTAGAAGGAATAGGGACATGGTTACAATAAGAGTATGTGGCCCACGGCCACAGCAGAAGGCTGAGGCAGCACAGGATCATTTGGGGCCATCGTGTGCAAACTGACTGCCGAGTCTGTCTATTGGCCAGCCAGGCAACCTATTGCAAGATGTTTTTATTTGTAGTGCTGCTCTAATATCAGAGGAAGCCAAATGCCCAAACCTGCATACACTGGAATAAAAACAAAAAGTGCCTATATTATCCTTGCAGAACTTAATAATACTCCACAAGTCAGTGCTGATAATGATAAGGTCAAATAATGTAAGACAATACTGTGCAAATGACTGACACTCGGAGCCGTATGAGCAGTACGGGTTCAGCCGAATAACATGACAATCACACAGGAAAGCAGTCTAGCCTGTGATTGCCATGTTTTGCTCTCTTCACTGTATAACCGCTCAAGTGCACGAGCTGTGCCCCCGCCCTGTGATTGACTTTCTGCAGTCTTAAGGGATTCTACTTTACCCAAATGTAAGAAAGACCCTTCCTTGAACCTTAAAAAAAAAGCATCACATTTTACTGCCAAGTGGGGGCCAAGGCTTACACACAGTGAGCCCTTCAGGCCAGCACCTCTCAGGTCTGTCTGCAGCTTTTAGTGCTGGCAGGTTCATGAGAAATGATGGCGGGAGGGATGGAAGAGAGGGGAGGATGCCATATTCCTGTCATTGGCAAAATACACCCCCAGTGGGAGTATAATGGACAGGATCTCAGCAGGACAGGAAATGATTTTGGTGAGATCTAGAAAGAAGAGTCGGGGGAGTTAAGCGGAGTTGGACTCGGGAAGGGGCAGCGAGAGGTGCCTACGGGTCAGGACAGAGTTGGCCCGGCGGCTACGTGTGAATGGCAACGTTTGTACTGAGAACTAGGAGGAATAGGGGGAGAAGTTAAGACACAGAGGCAAGCCCACCGTTACACTGAGATGTACAGGGATAAATTAACACTAGGCCAGGTCTAGCCAAACTGTATGTGCAAAGCAGTTAACGCACCCCTGAAACTACATCTGTATGCGTCTCTATGTTCCCATGTTATGTTTGAAAAGTAAACATTTGTCTTCTAGATTTACTGTGACAGATTCCACAACTTGATGGTTTAAAGTAGCCACTGGATCAGCACCTTTCCCACCACTTTTACCACTTGCTTGTTTTTATTCAACATATACACAGTCAGAGCATATCAATAACAAGTCAAGAAATTTTATCAAAGCAGTCAAAGCTGCTGAAATGGATAAAGTTGCCACGGGTCACACAGGGGCAAAGCCAGACTGACTTTGCAAACAACCTTTATCCTTATTAGAATATAATATTGGAATCCAATTCACTGATGAAGCTGTACGTGCATCTTTAAGATACACGGCGGCAAACACCATCCTGTGCAGTTTTCCTCTGACTGCATACCACCGACACGACGGTTTCACATACACGGTGATTAATCCTCGATCTTCTCCATACTTATTTCCAGCTTTTGAGTTTCAGAATAATTGTCTCATTTGTGTCTATAAAAACCTCCTGCGCCAGGCTGGTGAAAATCAGTTTGGATACACTTTTTATTTTTCTACATCTACGGCTAATTTAGTTTTCTTCCGTAATAGAAATTTTTTCAATGGACATTTTGTGCTCATGCTTGTGTGTCTGCCAGAACTGCGCCACATCTTACCTCAAATTCTGCATGTTTATGAATGTCTTCGGCCCTCTGTCGGCTGAGGATGAATTCAGCTTCGTTAGCCACACGAACCAGGTGGTCCTTCATGGTGTGACTCAGAAGCCTGGGGGAAGATGGAAGAGTGGCCATTGGTACACTGCAACACTGTGTAAGATTTATTCCTTCGTTAACAACACAGCTTATTCGTCATATAACCTCAGACCCTACGAAATTTCACGAAATTGAGAGAATCAGTGTATTTAAAGCATGTTTAAACCTACAGATAAACCTGCTATGTAATATCCATGAAATATTGAAAAGGAACCGTGCGAAATTAGCAGAAAATCTAATTTGAAAACCAAACCAAAGCAGATTTGTCTTCTACCTGGGGTGCAGGTGTTAATTGATCCGTTAATGATATGCATCTGACAGGAGGGAGGATCTCTGCCTGTGTTGCTACATATGTACTCTACCTCCCTCTTCTTATCAGTGTTGATGAAACATGCATGTAATGTGTGTGCGCGGGTCACGGAAACCTCTCCACAGCCCCACGGGTCAGGACTGTGCAAAGTGGAACAATAACAGAGCGGTGGACAGAGAGGAGAGGTGGGGGCAGGCTGGGACTGGCAGCGGGATGGCTGTAACCTAAGCCTCCTGTTTCAGCACGGTGCAGCAGGGGAGCGGAGGCACTGGGGCCTCTGCAACCTCCGAGTCCTTATTCCGGCCCCACTATCAATAACCCAACCACTGGCTCTACTTTATGCTGCCCCGTGTTAAAGATTGCACATGTGGTCGTTAAAATAGGGTTGCAAAATGCAATCATATTAAGCATGTGGCACTTTAAAATAACTTTTAAATTCTTGTTGGAAAGAAAATTCAGAGAAAAAAAAATAGTTTGGATGGACTGGTCATATTTGCATACCAGAAAATCCAGCAGAGCTGCGCCAAATTATTTTCTTTCCCGACTAGAAATGGTGTAAATCTTATAGGCAGCTAGAGTTGGGGGCTAAAAAGTCAGGTTTTTACAGGAAACAAAGATAAATTTACTTACATTACCGTTGTAAGTACTGAAAACCAAAGAATATATCTCCGTCTCATATCATAACTATGCTGTACTTTTCAGGGCGTGAGCTGTATTATAGAGCAGCTTAACCATGTCCAACTTCTGGGTGTTTTACAGGAAAGGAGGCACAAACTACACTGTAAGTAACTGACAACTGAATAATAGAAAATCCATCATGTACATCATCATAATGAATATTAATTATCTATGAAAAAAATTAAGCTGTCAAAAAGGACAGATTAATACACTTAATAATATGGCCTAAGCCCTGAAAAGTACAGCATCCGTACGACGTAGGATGGTTTTTCACTACTAAATCTATTTTCACAAAGAAAACCATCACATACTTGGATGGATGGATACATAGATAACGTGTTAAGAATATCAAGTATATTAACCTTAGAATTATTAAAAGGGTCACTAACGACAAGTTTGTTCGTAGTTAAAGTACATTTTGGGTTGACTTTGATTTGCGTGTATTTCTTTTCTTTTTTTTTTATCCTCCGATGAGTCTGTAATAAATAAATATTGATTGCAAAATTATATATTACATATACTATAAGAGCAAAAACTGAAAAGTAATTTACAAACACTTTTTTAGTGTCAAACGATTAACATTGCTATCTCATTTGCGTTACTTGGAATTACCCTCTGCCAATTCTAAATAATAGAAAGTGTTGCTCTATCAATCTAAAACTGATAAGAGTGTAAATACTACAAGGATGCTGGAGTAAGAAGGGTGACCTCTTATTAGTGAAAGGTAGGAAGCCTCATATGTGGGAATAATTCACAAACAAGTAGATATGGTAACCGACAGATAAAGGCTCAGGCGGAAAGGCCCGAGTGGCAAATTAAGAGCGATTTCCCAAGTGTCACAGAGGAACCAGCACTCAGAGCTCCTATCACCTTCTACCTAAACCCTCTACCTCTCCCCAAGTCCCACTGGGATAAGCAGGTATTGAATGGAGCCTTGAACGCAGTGGTCTTCCATCCCCACTCCCCTAAGCCCCTCTGCACTCTTCAACCATCGATTGTTGTCTTGAATAGCCCCCGTATTGCACGGTCCTTGAGGATCTCGGGTACGATGCAATCCGAGGAAGGTGAAATTGGAAAGCGGCTGATGAATGGAGGCTGGAGAGATAATTTAGTGCTGCTGCAAGAAGCGAGACAGGTCAGAGTTACCTACCTCCCTTCGTTTACCAGCTCGATAAAGGCTAAGCCGGCATTCTTCTGGATGGAGTTCTGCCATTCCTGCAACACAAACATCCACACATTACTGATGCAACTTCACAACAGTACAGAACTCTACTGCTATACATAAGCAGCAGCAAGAGGCAAAAATGATATGTTTTCCAAGGTACGTGAGTTTGTCCCAGTCTGGGTTAAAGTGATTTTAGTTGGAACAAAAACAGTAGCGCCATGTAAAGCTTTTAATCCCAGTGACTTGGCTGTTTCTTTACACACCAAGGGCCCCTAATATCACATAAAACATGATCCAAAAAGGTTTAAGAAGTGCTTGGATTAGCGCTGGCTGCATAATATGCTAGCCCACCATTGCGCAGCAGTGAAAGAGCCGTGTTGAGAATGCATTTATCACAAGTAAATACACACATTTCTTCCTCTCTTTGACTAGCGTTATGGTTCGAGGTGTCAGTCTAAACAATCCAACCGCAGCCGTGTGCGCCTTATATCCTCAACTTCGAAGGGACAACGAGAGGAGGGAAACTCGGCCGGTCATCGTCTCTCATGTTCTGTTCCACATTTCAACGCCTTCAACGGAACCGTCAAAAGAATAATAAAGCAACAAGGTCACGGGGGCCTGTCTGAAGCTCACAGCGCTTTCCCCCCCTTCTTCCTCTCATGGGAGCTGGAGAAAAATGCACAAAAAATTCTCAGGTTGGAGACCTAAACCACTAAAGTACTCTTAGAAAAATCATTATTCAAAGCTTGAACTTTTTTTCTTTTTGCATTCTTAATGTTTTTTTGTTTTTTTTAACCAATATTAAAAAGTGCCATCACCTGACAAATGTTTACAAGTAACTACTGTGAAAATGACTGTGATCCACAACTTATTCAGGCTTGGAGACACTTTTATTCCAAAGTTATCAAGACTACTAATTTTTATCATTTCTATTTAATCGTTTTACTAAGACACAGAACAGCTACGAAGTGAAAAACTTGCAATGCGTAGAAGCCTAAACTCGGCTGTCATCGTCTCTGGAGCTGATAGAGGAAATCGTGTGTTTACACAGAGACTAGCTTTTCAGTAACCCTTAGAGGGCCCGCGGGGACATGAATATCAGCGCTGCAAGGAGGAAGGAAAGATCAGTTTACGAGAATTTCTACTACGCATCCACACGTATCTGCGCGTGCGTTGAGATCTTCTCACCTGTGCGCTTTTCTTATTTTAAGCACAAGCCCATCAAAACCAATCACGTGGCAGTCAAGAGAACCATTCTTCTGAAACGCCTGTGCACCATCACTCTGTGCCCAAGTGCACGTCATACACAAAACAACCTTACACTTAACCTCAATTCATAACTGCTTTTTGTCTTGCAGGACCATATTGGCATTGACCGTGTTTACAATACATTTCAAATAAAAGACGGCACAGAGGGAATACGAGTCTGGGCGAGGGAGTGGAAATGGCGTTTTTGGAGTCGAGCGCTGGGAGAGGGTTTTGTGACTCAGGCCTGCTTTGGAGGAAGCATTTCAGAGTAGCCTTGGGGCCTTCTAGCTGAAGCATTGACTGTAGTTGAAGGACATTAACCATGAGTGTTAGCCTGTGGCTGTGTGGATATTCTAAACTGATCCAGACTGTGCGAGCTGGATTTCAAATAAACACCACAGGAAGCAGGGCTGTAAATAGAGTCGTGCTCTGGAGAACCAGAAAAGCGGTGACATAAAATTTCCTTTATGCCTTTAAAGCCTTTAAGATTTTGATGCCAGACTCTAGAAACCAAAAAATTATCCCGAAGTAATAAAGACTGGAACCGAATCTGCGGTCGGGATAAGCTCTGCGTCTAAATTAGACTTAATGAAAAGTGTAGAGGCCATTGGCATTTTGGGGGACATGGACAAAGGTGATAGCAAGACTAATGGTGTCATTATGGGCAAGAAATGGCTCCTCTCGTTGAATTAAAAAAGCAGTGACCCTGATCTGAGGGACATCTCTCAGTGACAAAAAGGAAACAGGGACAGGTCAGTGATAGAATATTGGATTTTGGCTGCCCTGGTCAGCAGCGTCGCAGCTTTTATGGCCGCGATAGGGGCCGTGACCACAGCGCTCCTGATGAGAGGATACAAGCAGCCATTTGTGACCTCTCACCTTTAACCTAACCTCTTAACAGATGATAGGACGCGCGAGAGAGGCGGCCGATCTTTGATCCCGGCTTTAAAGTAATCGAAAGAGAGAAATCGTGCACGCGTTTAATGCACTTTACCGGCGTTCAGGTTTTGCCATGTATGAATCTGTTCATGAAAATGCCTGTCTAAATCTCAAGTCAATAAGACAGCTCTGTTTGCTCTGCGTTCCATGATGATGGCATTGAGTCTAAACACACATGCCATGCACTTCCGTCATTACAGCTGATTATCCATAATCAACTTCTAAATATACCACCACCACTGGTGAGAAAACACAGACCTCCTGAGCAAAATCGCCTTTCAAACATCAGGCTCGCCACAACACAAGGAAAACATTTTCCAACACCGAAGAAAGAACCGTCTCGGCTCTGTCGAAATAATAAATAAGTCAGTTGTGCTTTTCGGTGGCATCACTCATAATCACAAGTATTTGTTGATCTGAAAGGCTCGGGGAATACAACTTTAGATGAGACGGCAAGAGCATAAATCTGCATGTCATAAGTGGCATGGCAGCAGAAGCTAAATTAAAGAGGCTAAAAGCTACTGATCCCCCCCCCCCCCCCCCCCCCCCCCCCCCCCCCCCCCCACTTTTCTGCTCTTTACATAAGCACTGATTTTTCTAATTAGCATTCAAAGAGTAGCAGCAAAGCAACATGTGATGATGTCTTACCATAGACTCCAAAATCAGCTTTATCTCGACCCTGGTGGTTTTCTTCTGAGACTCCGGTTGCAGGCAGGGCTCGCCGTCCTCCAGGGTGCTCTATCCTTCGATCTTCTTTGCTGACAAATACAGATTACCTGTGTATATATACGTAAAAAACCCTCCAGCAGACCCAGCTATAGGTGCAGATGGTGGAAGTGGCTGTAGAAGCTTGTCTTACAGGACCACTGGGGATTTTTTTCCCCCCTTTGAAATACCTGTACGCTCTTCACTTCCTCCAGTTCCCCATCTGTGTCCGTCTCTCCGGTGTCTTCCTCCTCTCTTCAGTGAGGATTAGCTGTTACCTCAGGCTCAAGTAAGGTCAGGCAATCCAGAGATTAGATAGTTCAGGAAAGAAAGAGGGTGACGTGTTGTAAGAGCAGCTCATTGGGTCTATTTTGATACACGAAAGAAGGGGAAAGTATAGAATATAAGAATATAAGCCTAGATTATATTTCAAGTTATGCTTCAAACATTTTTTGCAAGTCACCAGGAATGATTAGTTTGAGCAGTACTGATAGAATAATGCACTTTTTTTTTTAGGTTTGTATAAAACTAGCTTGTTCAGACAATAAATATCCCCCACAGTGGTCTCTTCTGGAGCCAGTTTTCACAGCTTTACAGAATCGCTAGCTAGAAATCTTGGAAATAGTTTTGCAGTCTTTGCGGGCTGTAGGTTGTACACAGTCTAAACGAAAGTTAACACAAAAACACTACAAACACATCCCCGGTAAGCGGATGGATAGTGAGAATAGCCGAGAAGATCACTGAAGCCACTTTTCCCTCCATCACAGACGCCTAACGCACCCGCTGCATCCGCAAAGCCACCAGCGTTGTGGAGGACCCCACACACCCCTCACACACACTCTTCACCCTGCTGCCTTCTGGCAAGAGGTACCGGAGCATTCGGTCACTCACTGCCAGACTGCAAAACAGTTTCTTCCCCCAAGCCGTCAGACTCCTGAACACTCAGTTACTGGACTGACACACACACACACACACACACCTTCATACACCAAGCTACTTTTTACACAGTGCTCAGTCTTTTGCACAACCCATTGTTATTGTTGCACTTTTCTATTGCACTAATGTGTTTGCATTGTCTTGCGTCTGTATCACTCTGTTCTGTCTGGTGTTGCATTGTCTTCGTTTTGCACACTTGCACTTTATGTAGTCCTGTGTTGATTGTCTGGTATGTGTTATATGTAGCATCGTGATCTTGGAGGAACGTTGTCACGCTTCACTGTGTACTGTACCATTGCACACGGTTGAAATGACAGTAAAGCCACTTGACTTGGCGCAATTGAATCTTTATTTATTATTAGCCACCAGGGGGAGACATTATTCAACATTTCCGTATGTCTGTTCCCCATGACAAAAATGAGCATGTCCAGAAATGTGTCCACTGCATTTCTGGACAATTGAGAAATAAAGCGTAGCATCCCAAACACACAGTCAGATGTAAGAAGACTGATAATTAGGCCAGAGCATACAAAAGGTAAGAATTTCAATTTTTTTAAACATCTAAACATTATTTCGATGTTCAGCTGCAGCGTGTTCCATCAGATGGTGGCACTGTAACCCTAACTACCTCTGATCACCAACAAATGTTTCACATAAAATCAAAATAATTCATCACAAAGAAGCATACTAAATCCAGCAGCAGGTTTCAGCAGATCAGCCTGAGGCGCTTCTTTGGCTAAAAGTTGTAAAAGTCAGAGTCACAAAAAAAACAACATTCAATTTTTAAGTTAGAAATGGTTAAAGATTTGCTTCGACGGCGGTTTGATTTTCTCTGAGTTGAAAAACAAGCAAACAATGAAACATCTTCCTGTTTTTATTTTTATTTCTTTTTAGTTTCTAATGACATAATCACCACACAGATCAATAAAGCCACGTGTTGACACCTTAAACGTGATGATAATGCAGTGTTTTAGGATTTCACAGTCAACAAAAATAAAATGTGTCAAAAACACCGATTGCAGATCCAGGTTTTTTGAAAGTAGCTTTTAAAAACAAAAAGTGTTTTCTGTAGAAAATTTCTAGTCTTACTTGTCAAAAGTACATCTGAGCGCAGTTAAATTATAAACTCAAACCTTGTGATAAAGGCCCTCCTGTGTAAACAAACCGAACAGAAGCGCTCGGTGAATAAAAAGCAGACACATTTTCTGTGAAATCCACAGACTTAGATATGACGCAGTGGGTAAGATGTGGGCAACGGGTAAATTCAGTAACAGGCCTTCAGTGTTTCCAGTGTCCTGACACACACACGCACTCGCACTCGCACACGCACTCGCACACGCACTCGCACACACACAGACAGGCTCCGCATGCTTGCGCTCTCAGCTGACGAGGTGGCCGAGTGGTTAAGGCGATGGACTGCTAATCCATTGTGCTCTGCACGCGTGGGTTCGAATCCCATCCTCGTCGGGCGTGATTTTGGTTTTGTGCTGCTGCATACATACTGTTAAACCCAAAAACTACTATCTGTGAATCCTTCCGCATGTATTCTCAAAATGCTGTTCGCTGAAATCCTTAAAACACTCCATTTAACCTGCTCCCACCATTCGGTCTTGTGTGCTTTTATAACCCCTCGCTCACGCCCGTTCTCACTGAGGCCTTCCGGGACGGTTGAAAAATGGCTCGGTCTCTTCGGGCGTCACGCCCGTCTCCCCGAAAAGGCTTCCGGTCGGCGCGGCTCCAATCAGCTTGGATCCCGAGCCACGGCGTCTCTGGATGATCACCAAAACCCCGATGATGAGCCAGAAGAAGAAATTGACCCAAACTGCCGTCTGTGAAGGAAATAACATGACACGCGACATGTACTGGAGGCTCCTTTACCTAAATCTGAACACACCCGTATAGTAATGCTCTGATTTCAAATAGTCCTTCAGTTCTTTTTATCAGCTGATACTAAAGAAACCTCTTACATTTGACCTGATATGCTCACTTTCAGCTACGTATCTTTATTCCTGAGCTTTTGTAGTGTTGCGGGACTCCAGTTCATAATAATTCTTATTTATATTAAGCATTACAGAAACTGGCAATGTAGCTAGTATGTGTGGACCATGTGACTCCAGCCAAAAGCATGAAATAAGTGAATGAAGTACCGACCTCAGCTTTGTGCAGACTGCTGTAGAATCTCTCTCCATCAAGTGGGCTGACCCATTTTTCAGACTGGGCTTTTTCACAGCTTTGCACACAGAAAAACACCGAGCATTAATGGATGCTATATGCTTATATGCTTCCTCTGCAGGCAGGGGAAGCAGTGGAAAGCTGCAGTTACAGCACGCAAATAACATCAAAGTTAGTGGAGCTCAAAACAAGCAATTAAAAACTAACAACACCACGCACATCTTTGCTTCTCTTTTAAGTGCTCGCCCTTTCAGAGCGTTACAGTGTAGCCAGAGATGAAAAACGCTGTGCCGATGACATCTTTGAAAGGAAAGGGGCATCCTGAAGGACACACGCAGGCCAAGCCTAAACTGGACTAGATGGTGATAATTAAATCCTACCTTCATCTGGCTTCATATACAGCTCTAAGAGAAAGCAGGCAGGTGGTAAAGTGAGGCTTTGGAAAGGGGAAAAAGGGAAAAGGCAGAAAGCACGCAAACACAAAGTGACGCTCACTAGCTTTCAAATGTTATTTTCATTTTCATATGCGAGCGTTGGCAAAAGCGCTCGGTGCCACGCCAGCTGTGGATGAGTGTAGGTGCGCGTGCTCGGCGTCACCTGCTAATGTTGGGGATTTTTTCGACAGACGAGCAGAGCGTGTCGCGCCCGATCTTCAACATGCAGCCCGTGACGAGCAGGAAGAACAGGAAGACGCCAGAGACGGCAATAATCACGTTCATCCACATATTCTCCCTGTGAAGGAGGAGAAGATACAAACAAACATAAGAGCGTGAGAACAGCACTGTGCTCTTTAAAGCGGGGCAAAACAGAAGAAGGATGTGTTGTTTCAACCTTTGGCCAAATGACGACAGGATGTCAAACTACAAAATGTAAGCTAATGCGTGCCGTGGCCACGACACGCATTAGCTTACTTCTCCGTATCAGCTCTGCAGCCTGTGCCTTCAGAATAAAATCCTAATAAAACCACTGTGTCTTATTTCACTTGAAGTTCAGCTTAAATACCACTTAAATGATGCCAGACTGAAAAAAATGTATGTTTTCCAAATGTATTTGTAGCTTCTTTTGCTTTAGTTGGCTACAGAGAACAATGTTCACATGTACACTTATTTTCCTGTGTAATCAATAAGTTCGAACTAAAAATCAGCCTAAAAGATGCTTAAAATATCTGTTCTCGTGGCTGGAAAATGAAGCTCAAAAGAACGACACAATGGCAGAGCAGGCCAGCATTCATGCTATATTTTAAGGAAAACACGGGCAATAAAAATTGTCTTCAAACCCAGACACACACTGCAACTCTGTGCTTTGTCACGAAAGACACACACAGACACAGAGCATGTGGTCACCTTTTGAGTTCCCCATCGGTGCAGAAAGTGTACACCCAGTACACAGACAGGGAGAAACACACCACTGCCACCATGATTGATATGGCCGACACAAAGTAACACAAAGAGGAGGAGGTGAACGACTGGACTGCGATGAGCTTGGACGTGGTATTGTAGCTGACCGATCCGTACAGCATACAGTGACCTGCGAAATTACCCTGAGGAAGAAAAAAAAAAAAAAAAGGGGGAGAGAGAGAGGGAGGAGAGGGAGAGAGGGGGGGGGGGGGGGTTTAAAAGGG
>VUQR01008282.1:2232-24698 GCA_015108515.1 Hemichromis elongatus | reverse complement strand
GCATGCCTTTTCCACGTCCCCAGAAGCACGTTTCTGTGCGAGCTCATGCACTTTCTTTCTCTCTCTCCGTCCACTGGAGATTAGCCGCTCTGTTGTCATGACAACCGTGGCTGGCTGAAGGACAAGGGAGATGGTTGTAAAGCCATTTGCATGTGAGCAATAGGAGTGAGTGAGTGACAGCAACACTCGAGGTATTTAGTCATACATGTCGCAACACCTGAACTTGGGGGTAATTCCACCTGGTCTCTTGGAAAAGGGCAGAGGGCAGAGAATCAGTCGAGGTCGCAGCTGCAGCCTCCCAGCCTCCTATACAATATTTATCCTAATGAATTTGCAAAGATGTCAGAAGACTTAAGATCAAACGTGTGCCGGTGATTTGTTCGAGACAAAGGAAGAGGAAGTGGTAGTTACATCACCAGTGAACTTCAGAAGATCAAAACAGTGGCCTTGTTCTGAGCTGATGCGAATCATGAGGACACAAATAGGAACTTTAATGTGGCTGTGACTGTGGAGGGAGCTAGATGAGATACAGATGTAATTAGACAATTCAGCTCGTTCCATTCCGCATACAGGACAGTGATTTGTGCAGCTTAGAGGAAAAGCTGAGTCGGAAAATGAAGTTGATTACCAATCTAACACCAAGAGACGTGTGTTTGATTGCAGTGGAGAGCACGGAGAGTTTCCACCGGTCTGTGCTCTCTAAGCACAGACCGGTGGAAAAAAAATGCATCCAAAGTGGGTTGTCATTTGGCTCTAGATAGAGATCACACTGCTGAAGATAATGTAAGCACAGTAGGGAGGATTACCAGGGAGGATGCTGACAACTTTCAGTCTCTAAATAGAATCTGACAGTGGTGGAAAACTGTGTTCAGATCCAGTGGCAATCCTGCTCTGTGCTATGCATAGCGACTCAATTTTAGGTAAATGTACTGCATTCAAGATATCACTTTACAGAGTTAGTTTCAGGTTTTAATCCCATTACATGTTTTTACACATATGGCATATCCAAGGAGAAATATTATAGTACCCAGGTCCACATAAAAGGCTTTTTTTTTGTTAAAACAAAGTTTATATCGAAGAGATTTGTGGTTGCAACATCGCACCATAATTTTGTAGCTCGACCTCACTGCTGAGCCTGAGCAGAAGACATCAGCCAAACAAATTGTCTGTTTTCTGTTTTATTTGTTTTAGGACAGGATTATCATTACAGATAATCCTCCTATCTATACTTGACATTCATTTAGCAGAATCTGTAATGTTTTTGGTTCTTGGGCTTCAGCGTCTTGCTCAAAGACCTTCTGACATGTGTACAGAAGCAAATATAGTCTCTGATTAAGGCGAAACCAACAGTAACTCAGTAACTCAAGGTGTCAGTGTGTAAATTTAAATCAATTATCTTTTATTTACGTAGCACCAAATCACAACAGCAGTCAACTTAAGGAGTTTTATATTGTAAGGACCCTACAATAATAATTGGCAATTATGTATTGGAATTTCAGGACTGGGACCACGTCTTCCCCAAACAGCAGCATAACTCACGTCCAAGCTTTCACCTTTACCCACCAAAACGCTGTCAAACCCAAAATGAGGACGTGGGCCCAGCTAGTGAAAAAAATGTTAAAAAGCATCATAATTCTCTCTGTACTGTAGTGAAGAACAGAGTAATGTAAAAGGTTTATTTTGTGTAGCTCCATATCTGTTTTAAATATGCCAATATTTCAGGACGACTGTATAAAATGTAAACCTCTTCAATGCCAAGAGACAGATGTCTGAAAAAATCCACATCTAACAGAGAAAATCTACAGCCATAGCTTATCATTTCATATTTGTTCTGTTTGCCTTACAGAAGCAGTTTGATACTGCTTTTTTTTATTGCAAAAGTGCATCTGGCTTACATTCCATCAGTTCCTAATGGAACTTGAAGCAAAAAAGACAAAATTGGAGAAGTGAAATCCTTAAAATAATATTTTAAATAAAGAACGTTGTATTATTAATTCAGGGTATCAGACACTGGTTTGTACTTGACTCGGGGGGCAATGTCACACAAGAAATTACAGCAGAGCTCCAAGAAACAGCATGTTTTCCCCTCCACACTCCAGACGAACCATTTTCTCTTCTAGGGTTTTATGGTGGATAATATGAAGAGCCACTTAAGTGTTGATGGCTTTCTTGCTCCTCCGGGGTGGACGATTTGTCAAGAATTAAGAACCATGCAGGGAATAAGTAGGATGGGAAGGAGATCCTGCAGCTTCTTCAAAATCGAAGGGCCCCTTTATGGTTTGCTGCCAAGGTCAGTGAATCGCTGCCTACTGCAGTCAGGCAGTGCACATTGAGCTAACCCCTCTGTTTTGAATACATGCAGGGGTTAGCTCAGGTGAATAAGTATTTACGAGGTGCTTCTTTGAACAGGTTCGAAAACATATTGGTTTTAAAAGCCCGAGTAAACATCCTGTAGCTGCTGAGAGACAGTATGAGCACACATAGAAGAAAATTGACTGTACTCAGCAGCTGAGGCAAGAAGAGAACAAGACACTTTGTGCTTGATTTCCTCAGACTGTAGGATGTACAAATTCTGACACTGTTATCAGCTGGTCAACGAGTCTGCCGCTGATTCATTCAGTGGGGACGCTGTGTTCGGTTTGTGAAAAATGCAGCACAGCTGCTTCTCTGCTCGGCCACCACAGACACAAATGCAGACTTTTACCTTTTAAGGGGCATGTTAGATTTGGGCCAATTCAAGACGCTGAAGAGAGATCTGGATAGACTAGAAGGCTGTTTTTGTCCTGCAAGAAAAAGAAATGTAATAATGTCCTGTGCGTTTCTGCCTCTTTCACCATCTGTTTCCAGCTCTGTGGGGGAAAATCATTATCAGTAAGGTTAATTAAAGAGTCAGCTCTGGCTGACCACTGATCCTTGGGTTCATACAAATTAAAACTGAGATAGTTTAAGTGCGTGAAATAAAGCCTCTGACACATCCCTGTTCCTTTAAGACTGTCTGTCTGAGAAGTATATTATCTTTTTGGCAACCAAATTGAACTTCTACTATTCACAAAAATATGCAGCGGAACAAATCTATATTTTTTTAACCCGATAGGGTGGCTCAAGGGAAAAATGAACTGGTGGCTCCTCATTAAATTCCTGTTCTCCCAACCCTGTTTGAAACGTGACCTCTGCCACATCTCACAGGTTTGCTGTGGGGTCTTTTCATTTAATATTAATAGGGATATCCGAGAGTAAAAGCAAAAATGATGTGGGCCTTGACCAAGGACTGAAGCAGGACATTGTTTTTTGCATATTTATATTGCTACACTGTCAGATGCTTAAATGGCTCTGTTGAGTAGTTGTTTACACTACGCCATTCACACCTTACACACGAAAGAAATCCAGTTTGAGCCTGGGAGGAAACACAATCCTGGCATTTGGGGGTCACAACCTGGTGTACTCCCGATGGTGGTCCCAAGCCAGGGTAAATGGGAGGACTGCACCATTAAATCTGTGCAAAATCAAATATTTGGATTTATCTGCTGTGGTGACCTCTTGAGAAATTAAGGAACAGACTAAAGTACCTCACACTGTCAGATGTTCCAACAAAAATATGGCCTAAGTTTTAAATGGTAAGTCTTCATAGTTTACTCTGCTCTACATTATGTTTTTATTTCAGCTTTGGTGACGAGTTCATATGAGCTCATGGATCATGGATTTCTTCTCAAAGTCATCTGCTGGGCATAGCACACCAGGAAATACTGCTAACAAGCGATGGGTTGCAATGGCTGCTCCTTAGCAGGCATCTGGAAGTTGGACAGTCAAAAGTAAATAAAGTTTTAGAGAAGGAAATCCTAAAGATACAGGAATTAAAATGTTTTACTTCACATGATGAATGAACTGAGTTGTTGTATAAAGTTGTGTATAACTTATTTATTTTTGAAAATTAGCCTAGTCTAGACTTCAAAGACTTACCAAATTCAAATTATCAGCACCGTTCTTAATCCACAGGGTTTAATATGATGTCGCTCCCCCTTTGCAGCTTCAAGCCTTCTTGGAAGGCTTTCCACAAAGCTTAAGTGTGTTTTTATGGGAATTTTTTTTTATCATTTGTTCAGAAGTACATTTGTGACGGCAAGAAGGCCTGACTCAGGTGTCAGTTTAGCTCAATGGGTGAGCAGGCAGCAGGCAACCACATGCTATATGGCTGGAGAGCAGCAACCTGGGTCCAAGTCTGACACATGGCCCTTTACTGCATGTCAGGCCAGCCAGGTTCTTCCACACCAAACTCACTCATCCATGCTTTTATGGACCTTGCTTTGTGCACTGGTGTGCAGTCATGTTTGAACAGGAAGGGGTCATCCCCAAATTGTTCCGACAAAGTTGGGATTGTGAAATTGTCCAAAATGCCTTGGTATGCTGCGGCATTAAGTGTTTCTTTCATTGGATCTTACGAGCTGAGCTGAAAAGCAAAACAACCCCACACCATAATTCTTCCCCCTCCACCAAACTTTACACTTGGCACATTGCAGTTACAAAGATACCGTTCTCGTGGCAACCGGCAAACCCAGACTCATGAATCGGATTACCAGACAGAGACGTGTGATTCGTCGCTCCAGATAATGGGTCTTCAGTCCTCTGAAGTCCAGCAGCGCCATGCTTTACAACACTGCTTCCAGAGTTATGCAGTGATTAATGATGTAAGTCTGCTCAGCCATGAAAACCTATTCCATGAAGCGCTCTACGCACTGTTGTTGAGCTAATCTGAAGGCCATATGAAGTTTGGAGGTTTAAAGCAATTGACTGCAGAAAGTGACCTCTGGGCACTATGTACTTCAGCATCGGCTGACCTCGCTCTGTGATATTATGTGTCTGACCACTGTGTGGCTAAATTGCTGTCCTTCCCAATTGCTTCCACTTTGTTGTTATACCACAAACAGTCAGACTGCGGAATATTTAACAGCAAGGAAATATAATGGCCGAATTTGTGGCTTGTTATTCCCTGACACGATGCTAGTAAACATGAACAGAATTTACATCAACATTCAACTTGGGCGATGCTGATCTCATCTTCACTAACTGTGTTGTGAAGTTGATACTGATGACCTCTTTTATTGCACCGAGCACTACTATTTAGGCCCACTAGAGTACTGATTGTTTCATAACCACATGTGCTATTGAGAAATTATGGCACATATTTGTGTGCAGTCCTGGAGGAGCTGGATTACCTGTGCAACCTCTGTAGGGTCCAGGTATTGCCTCACGCTACCAGTAGGGACACTGACCCTAGCAAAATGCAAAACTGGTGAATTTCTTAAGAGACTTTTTTACATGCATTAATCATCTGAGAGTAGAACCTCAGAAAGTCTAATACTTGCATATCTTGACCTTACCACATAGCTCACAGTTTGTTAAATATTCAATTTCTTTATGATAAATGAATAAAAACCAAGTTCTAAACACATTGCTGAAAAACATTAAAGGAGACCTTTTTATTAGAGTATAGCATCAAGCTAGCTAAACCTCTAAAATATTGAGCTGGTTATTTTAAGTAGCAGAGAGGGTTGTTAATCAGTTTCAACTCCTTTGATGTTAATGAAAAGAATCACAGGGGCGCTAAAGGGATAGCAATGAGGCAACCCCTAAAACAGAATTGGTTTTACAGCTGGAGGCCACTGACGGTTTTTCCCTCCTCATCTTTTCTGACTGTTTTTTCAGTAGTTTTGCATTTAGATAGGGTCAGTGTCACTACTGGTAGCATGAGGTGATACCTGGATCCTACAGAAGCTGCACGGGCAGTCCAACTCCTCTAGGATTACACTGCAATACATGCCATTGCCAGAAGGCTCGGTGTGTCTCCCAGCACAGTCTCAAGAGCATGTTGGAGATTCAAGGTGACAGACGGTTACTCTAGGATAGTTGAACAGGACCAGAGAAGGTCCTTAACTCATCAGCAAGACTGATATCTGCTCCTTTGTGAAGGAGAAACAGAATGAGCACTGTTGGAGCTACAAAATGACCTCCAGTAGGTCACTGGTGTAAATGTCTCTGGTCAAACAATCATAAACAGCCTTCAAGAGCGTGGTCTAACCACTCAATGTCCTCTAGTGAACCCTGGTCACTGCCCGGCATCATGGAGCCTGGTTGACATTTGCCACAGAATACCAGAATTAGCAGATTACTCCAGCCGGGTGAGGCAGATGGATGCCACTCCCTGAGCCTGGTTCTGCCGGAGGTTTCTTCCTGTTAAAAGGGAGTTTTTCCTTCCCACAACTGCCAAAGTGCTTGCTCATAGGGGGGGTCATGTGATTGTTGGGTTTTTCTCTATGTAATATTCTAGATACTACCTTACAATATAAAGTCCCTTGAGGCAAGTGTTGTTGTGATTTGGAGCTGTATAAATAAAGTAAATTGAAATGGGTGCCCTGTGCTTTTAACACATGAGGTAAGGTTCACCCTGAGCACATGTGGCTGATATGACAGGGTCTGGAGAAGCTGTTCGTCATTACCGGTTTGGTGTTAGGTCAGTAATGATCTGGGGCGGCATATCCATGGAGAGACCTTTACAAGCTAAGCTACAACACCCTGAGTGCCATCAGGTATAATATGTATAAAAATGCTTGGACCCATTGTCAAACCCTATACTGGTGAAGGGGGTTCTGAGTCCCTCCTGGTGTACAGCAAAGCTTGTTCTCATGTGGCATGAATATGCAGGCAGCTCATGGAGAATAAAGGGGTTCGTGCCATTGACTGTCCTTAATGCTCATCTGACCTAAATCTAACAGAACGTCTCCATCTGACACAGTCAGGTTTCACTAAAGACTGCCCAAGAGCTCAGTGATGTCTTGGTCCAGATCTGGGAGGAGATCCCTCGTTATGTCATTAGGAGAATGCCCCAATGTTGTCATTGGCATACAAACTACTGAGTAATGTTTTAAGTTGCTGCAATGAAATTCTGACAAAATGGACCAAACTGCTGCATAATTTTTTCACTTTTATTTTTTTGGTATCTTTGAATGTCCTTTAGTTTGATACTTTTCATTTTCATCAAACAATGTGGCATCTTTCATTCTATTAAACAGTTCACAGCAGTATAGATATCCAGCTTTTTTTCCCCCCAGATTTTTTACAGTTTAGATGTAATGTATTTTTAAAGTGTTCCTTTACCTTTTTGAGCAGTGTAGAAAGTTATAGTTAAGAGAATTGCATCACTATTTTCTTCACTCTTTGAGTACATTTTGAGTGTTATTTCACATTTCCTTTGTAATTCAGGCTGAATCCAGCACTCTGCTTGGATCAGGATACTCCTGATATTTTAGATCAAACAAGATTTAATTACCTGATTGTATCAAATCACACAATCCTGGTTGTCCTTTGAACAGCTGAGCTCTGCTGTTTGTAGTTGTGGTTTTGCCCCTGAATATCCTGAGTTGGTGCAGCCAACAAACTATGGTGGAGATATGTCCTGATTGTAACTTACCACAGAGTCCCACGCACAGCTCTGGTGTTGGACTGAGTCATATTTGTTTGAGTCAAACTGTGCTTCAGATGTCTGGTATCTTTAATAAACAGTGTGAACCATCAACGAGAAGTACAAATGCATCACTACAAAGTCACAGGCCTTCACTGAAAATTCAAATTCATTTCATGTAGGAGAGAGAGAGAAAGAGAGAAAAAAAGAGGCCACACGATTTATGAAGTGCGAGGAGAAATAACATTAGTCTTTTCTTTGTTGATGGAACATGATGTGAAAAATGTCCTCTCTGCAGTGTCGCTGACAGCAATTAGCCGGCAGCCACGAGAGACGGGAGTGGGAGTTTGGAGGAGTGATGAAATATATTAGACTCCACAATCTGCTGTGGTGTAAATATTTTCACACTGCTGAGAATCAGTTGGGTCTTTTGGTATGCCGTAGGGTTGAAAAGCATGTTGGATAATGATGGAAGAAGATGTTTTTCTTTAAACTGGGGCCAGCGCTCTCAGAGCTGAGATCAAGGACTTTCTAATGCTGAGCTTTCAGTTTGATCTCCAGGTTGAGACTGCTACTGTGGCATCATGATTTAAAACCAGGGATTGTAAATGTGTGATCGTTAAAGAGAGACGGATATACTTTATTAACAGGTGCAAAAATTGCATTGCATTTTAGGTAAACACACGGGTGCTCATAGTGATGAGTGTGTGTAAGTGTGTTTCATTTTTCCCGGTCTCAAAGTTCAAGTAGGTGAACTTTGCTACTACAGATAGAGCGGTGCACTTTGTGGTTTTCATTTTGGGATCCTGTAACTAAACACAGGCTGGAGCGTTTGTTAGGACTCAGGCTGCCTCCGCGCACGAAGCGATTCGTTCCTCCCGGGTCGCTTTGAAGCTAGCGGCGGGCCGCTCGCGAGCTTTCCAAGCTGTGGTTGCATTGGGGGACCCTCTGGGTCACTACCAGGTCATCTGTCAATCAACGGCATTCTTAAATTCTCATTCGCTGTCGCTTTAGTCGCCGGCCTGGAAGTTAAGGAAAGTTAAATCGGGTCCCGCCCACTTCCCCGTAGCCGCTTGAAGTTGCAGAATGTCATTTACTTTCTGTTTTCTCTTCGAATCGTTACCAGTGTCCATTTTTGCAAGATAAAGTGGACAATGGCGGGATTAGACGGGACTTGTGGTATTTCAGCTTTACATCAATGGGAAGTAAGTTTATAGTACTTGGTGAACTGTTTAGGGAAGTGAGTGATTTGTTTTCCTGCCAAGAGTTAGATGAGAAGATTAAAACCGCTTTAGACAGTAAATATTTTGTATAGCTACAGATCGGATTTGGTTTGATACATTATTGTGCAAAAGTCTTGATTAAGGTTGCTAACTTTTAAACTATCAAATAAAGGACAGCCTCGCGTGCACAGTCAGCTGAGCATTGTGTAAATATGCACTGTGTGTTTATATTCTTACAAATAATAATACATAAATACAAAGACAGTAAATTGTTGGTGTTCAGTTTAATCAATGCTTTATCTAAAACGATAAAGAAAAATACAGTAAATGATGACAGAAACCACATGGGCATTTCCTTTGAAAAACAAGCAAAAAAGAAAAAATATTCAAATCAAATACTGTAAATACAGGCACCAGTTAGCCAGGTTTTTATGCTACGCAATAATGCGCAATTTTACAAATCACGCATTACTCCGCACATCTGGTGTGCGTGAGGTACCGTCACTAACTGAACAAAAACTCTGGTCTGATACAGTCAAAGTAGATTTGGTATTGGTAATATTGCCACCTGTTGGTCAGAAAGTTATATTGCAGGTAACGGCCAAAATACCAATAAGGATGCGAACCGATTTTGCTCATTATGCCGGATGTTCCGGCTAAAACGGGGCAGTCGACCACCCTTGTCTTGATCCACATTTCCTTATGCTGTAAAAAAAAGTTTCTACTTTTCTGCCCGTATTTGATACACTTGGTTCAGAGGGGGAAAACATATCAAAATCTACTTGGTCATGTGTGAAAAAACTAATTACCTCCCCACCCCTTGTCAAATCATGAATTAACGGTGATTAACCACATTGTTTGGAAAGCTGAGTTTAGTTTCACCAGCACCACACAGGCCTGATTACTGACAGACCTAATGAATCAAGAAATCACTTAAACAGAACCTGTCTGAGAAAGTGAAGAAGGCAAAAGTCAACCCATAATGCCACAATCTAAATAAAAAGCTGAGAAATAAAGTTACTGATCTCTATCAGTCTGGAAAGGATAACCAAGCCATTTCCAAAGCTTTGGGATTCCAGTACACTGCAGTGAGAGCCAGCTGCTGAAAACCACCGATGATCTAAAAGAGCACAAATGCTCGTCTCACGTTTACCAAAAAAAACATATTGATGATCTCCAAGACTTTTGGAAAAATATTCTGAGGACTGATGAGACAAATGCTGAACCTTTTGGAAGGTTTGAGTCCTCTTACATCTGGTTAAAAACTAACGCAGCATTTCATAAAGAGAACATCATACTGAGATGCTGTTGGTAGTGGTAGTGTGATGGTCTGGGATTGTTTTGCTGCTTCAGGACCCAACTGAATTGCTGTAATCGAAGGAATCATGAATTTTTCTCTCTACCAGAAAATCCTGAAAGAGAATGTCTGACTGATCAGTTCATAGCCTGATGTTCATCCACGCTTGAATCATGCAGCAAGACAATAATTTGAAGTAGACCAAAAAAGATGAAGTGAGCAATCCAAAATATGGACTATTGAGATGCTTTGGCATGACCTTATATAGACGCTTCATGTTTGAAAACCCTCCAATGTGCCTGGATTTAAAAAAAATCAGCAAAATGATGGAAAAGATTCATTGCCAGTTACCACAAATGCTTGACTGCCGTTCTTGCTGCCAAGGGTGACGCAACCAGTTATTAGATTTGGAGGGTAATATTTCACACAGGACCAGGTAGTTTTGGATAGCTTTGTTACATTAATTAATGAAATCATCATTTAAAAACTACATTTTGCATTTACTTGATTTATCGTTGTCTAATATTAATTTTTTTGATCACTTGAAACAAATAAATACGACAAATGTGGAAAATATAAGAAATCAAGGAAGGGGCAAATACTTTTTCACACACTGTATTTTTTTTTCCAGGGAGCCATGGTAGTGGTAGATGTTCACTACCATCGGACACAGTCAGATGAATAATTTAGCCATTTTACAACATTTATTCTAGCTAAGGTAACCAACCTCAAGTTTTCCTCATTTGGCTCTATCTTGCTTCGTGTTAGCTACTTTATGCTAGCTAAAGTAGTTGACTGCTGGGTCTTACTTGCTTAATCCATTCTAAGCTAGCTCAGGTAAACATAGTTTGCTTCATCCCATCTATTTATTCTTGGTATGCAATAAACCATACACAAGATGGACCTAACTACTTGGTCACCTTTTTTAAAGCTTTAAAGTTCTAAAAGTCCTGTTTTGAAGCTTAGTGATGAAAACTTTTAGCGCCAGCATCTTGCTATCTGAAAACTAGATGCGACCACCATGAGGAGGAGATGATTGTGAAACTGCTAACAACTTATTAATCACAAGTTGTTAGTCAATGAGGATACTGTGACACTAAGACTGACTGGCATGTATGAAATGAACATGTTTTTATACACTATGACCTGAAATTATTAATTTGAACTCATAAACTGATCAGGAAGTTCAAGGCAGAAGGCAATTTTTTTCATGGAGTTAAATAAGCCTGAGGTCAGTCACAGCTATCGTGCCTTGGTGGTCCTTTAAAATAATGCAATTTTCATGTTGGAATCATTTTCAAAGATAGAAGTCAGTTAGTCATCAGTCTAATTTGTTGTTTCTTAGTCCGCAGATTATGAGCCTTCACTTCCTGTTTCAGAGAAGTCTAACCCCCTGACACGTGACATCGACCGAGCTTCGGCCTATAGCATTGTGAAGATGTTACAAGTTTGTGATTCCCAGATGTTCCAGGAAGAGGCAGGCACAACCTACCAGGTATATGAGTAACCTTCATGATGGAAAAATGTATTCTCAAAATATCCTTCTGAGAATCTTTGTCTTTAAATCTCTTTTTCAGAGGCTTTTGAGTGACCAAGTGGTGAAAACCTTAATGGAGGTTGCTAAAAGGGTGGAGGTCATAATTAAGGTGCCTTTTTTTCCCTCCCTTAATATTTGGATCTGTATTTGCTTGGTCGGTCAGGCGTAGGCCATTGTGTCTTCTGCTTCTTTAACAGGACCCTCGGGAGAGCTCTGTTGTGTTAAGCGGTTGTGGCACTTCTGGTCGGCTGGCTTTCCTGATCTCGGTAAAAGTTGTCCTGAAATACTCTCTGTGCTCTTCAGGCCTCTGGAAAGCGTATCAGTTACTTAAACGTTCATAATGGAAAATCAAGTGTACAGTTAGCCATAGCAGAAAGAAACAGACCCTGCGAGTAATATGAGGAAAATGGCTCTTAATTGAATTATGTGATCAGATCTCTCTTGCTCATGGAAAAAAAAATGCTTCCTGTATTGTGTGTTTATTGTCTGTTTGTGTTGTTAGTCAGGCTTCAACAAAGCACTGAGTCAGCTGAACCAAAGTAAAGTGTATTCATACATCATTGCAGGAGGAGACAGGTGAGTTGGGGGTTGTGTAAACAGAATATGACAAGCTCAATTTGTTTGCTTGATTAAATCCTCTAATTACCCTGACATATGCACACCTACATGTTCTGGTATGAACTGTAGCTTTTGGTGGCTTTAGCGAACATTAGAAAGCTTTCAGCTAAAATAATAAAGGTGTAATTTTATTACTTAAGAGTCCAACTTTTCATTTTAGAAGAGTAAGAATTAGGTTCGTCTTTCCTTCTATGATTACATGCTGTCGCTTTTCCTTTATGCTCATGTCCTCAGAGCTCTGCTTTCCTCCCAAGAGGCTCCCGAAGACGACCCCAGACTGGGCGTGCTTAGTCTTAAGAAGGTCTGGGACATCCCGGAGTGTGTGTCTTGTGTTTTTGTGAGAGCATTTTGACCACAGCATGTTGTTCTCTGCAGGTGTGTGAGGGAAAGAAGCGAGTCTTGTTCATTGGCATTTCCTGTGGACTGTCTGTAAGTCAGCCTCAGCTCTGAGGTCAGAGTTTGAATAGTGTATAGCTAATAAGGTTTACCTTGCTCACACTTGAGAAACAATTCAACCTGCAGGTAACTCGAGATCAACCTTTGAGTTTTGGTGTTTATTTTACAACTTTTTAACTTCTCGTGTGTGTGATTTATGCTCCCATAGGCTCCATTTGTGGCAGGGCAGCTGGATTTCTGTTTGCAGCACCCTGAAGTCTACACGCCTGTGCTGGTTGGCTTCAACCCTGCTCATCAGGCCAGGTACAGTATTTTAAATATTTGGAATGAATGTATGATATTTTATAAGTTGTGAATAACTATCCATTTTGTCTTTGAAACAAACTTTCTTTATGTATGTAGAGATGAGCCCATACAAGACTGTACCTTCACGTTTCACAGTGTGGTACAAAGGATGCAAGAACTTGCAAAACGGCAAAAGGCCTTCATCATTAACCCAGCAGTTGGGGTAGTTGTACTTTTTGAACTTGATGGTTGATATGCATTTATATTCAAAAAAGTAAGTGAGCTGTGTGTCTAAGATTGGCTAGTGCCTGCGTGTGTCTGTCCAGCCAGAAGCTATCAGTGGGTCCTCCAGGATGAAGGGAGGCAGCGCAACTAAGATTCTCCTGGAGGTTGTCCTCTCTGCTGCTCATGCTGCCACTTTCTCCAACACACCAATCACATATAAGTAAGCTGGAAGACATATATCATGTGCCATTTATGTTATGTTTATAGAAGTTTCCTGTGTTGCATAAAAATTCTACTGAATGAAACATTAGATTTTGATCAAATATACAGACCACATCACTCACATACAGTGTGTAAGCTTTAAGTGAGCATGCATTTTGGACTACGTGTAAGCATTGGGTTTGAATATGTTTGGGCCTAGTCCATATTGTCCAGTGCTTCCCAACCTTTTGGAGGCACTGCACACATTTCACATTAGAAAAATCACACAGCACTCCACCAAACAAAAATGTCACAAAAAGCGTATTGATCATTTTTCCCCGTGTACCAGGTATAGCAGAATTGGCTCGGTTTGTCCCCAGTATACCTTTTTTGCTTTCTTCTGACCACTACTCATGCTAGGGTCTCAACTGGGTTGGAGTTTTCTTCACTGACTACTTTTAATATTTATCTATTGCTATTACGCGCTGCGTCATCTCACAGGATGACTATTATGTAATTTCTTCTTTATCTTTTTCTGTTTTACTGGCAGTTGGCAAGCAGGTAGTTGAACTGCCCTCTGGTGGAAGAGAATGTAATTGTTCTTCCCCTTACTCTCGCCGATCTCTTGCAGGGGTGTCGAACTCCATGCCTCGAGGGTCGGTGTCCTGCGGGTTTTAGATCTCACCCTGGGGTCAACGCACCTGAATCAAATGATTAGTTTATTACCAGGCCTCTGGAGAACTTCGAGACATGTTGAGGAGGTAATTTAGCCATTTAAATCAGCTGTGTTGGATCAAGGACACATCTAAAACCTGCAGGACACCGGCCCTCGCCTGGAGTTTGACATCTGTGGTTTAGAGTACTAATCAGATGGAACCAGATAATCTTCCATGGCACACCTGATCCTTTCTCCCCTATGTGCCGCGGCACAATGGTTGGGAAACACTGTTCTAGTGGACTAGACATAAACACACACCTAGTTATAAATAAACACTAGTCCATCTAGTGGACTAGGTGGACTAAGCTGGTAGGGGGATTAGCCTTAGGCCTAGTCCACACGTAGCTGGGTTTTTTCAAAAATAATATCCGCCCCTGAAAAAAACTTGCGTCCACACCACCTCGTTTTTAAAAAAAACTCCATCCACACGTAACTGCATAAGGGCACTGTTAAGCACATTCATTGACATGCCAGAGCTGTAGGTGGCAGTAGTTCCCCGTATCCTGTCCAGTCAGTTTAACATTTTGCCTTCCTGCTTAAGTTCAACAAAACATGAAACATATAAAAACAAACAAGCAAAACGCTTGTCAGCATTTGTGTCGCAGAAAGTGACGTCGCAAATCCGAAAACTCTGGTTATGTCTGTCCACATGCATACACTCAAAACATTGAAAACGCAGATCTTCACCTTGGCCGGAGTTTTTAAAAAGATCCGTTTACGTGCCGCAAAACTGCGTTTCGGTGTGGATGACAGGCCGAACCGTAGAAAAATATCTTCGTTTTGGAAGATCCCCGGCTACGTGTGGACAGGGCCTCAGTGTGATGCTGGCCCCTGGCCCCCTTCTTGCTTTGTTTGGCATCTGTGGGAATGAGGGGCCTCTACCAGCCTCTAAAAGACAGGCGTTATCTTTCTGTTCCCTGTTGGCCAGGAGGGCAATTCTACTGAGGTGGCGGGACGCTGCACCTCCCACTCACAAACAGTGGATATATGACCTCATGTTGTGTCTAAAACTGGAAAAAATAAGACATTCACTTCGTGTGGCATGTGGGGTCCTTTCCTTTATGCATAAAGAAAAGGACCCCACATGCTTTGAAATAGCATAGATTTATGATATAGATTTTAAAATGCATGTCAAAATCTATAGGATTTTTTCAGCAAATTCTCTCATGTCAGGTTGTGGAAATACAGTGTACAGGTGACCTGGGTGGGAGTGAATGGGATTATTTTGCAGGGATTATGTTTTTCAGGGAAATATTGTACTTATGTTTATATTTTATTATTTTTATTATTTTATTTTATTATTATTATTATTTCTCTCTTTTTCTGCACCCCCTCCCCTTTTTTCTTCTTTTATTTCATAGCCTTAAGTGTAGGGGCTATTTACCCCAAATGTACAGATCATCTGTCATTTTTTTTCTATTTTTGTCTATATGTATGAAGGAAGAAAACTTTTAATAAAAATACATTGTTTAAAAAAAATAGCATTACATGACTGAAACATAAAACTTGACATAGAAAGAAAAATATAACATTTTCAAATGCACCAAAGAGTTGAACTGAAAAGAGAGACGTACTGTTTAATAATCCACAATCCCTGTTTCTAAATGATTTATTAATTGATCAAAATGTGATTTTTTTTCCATGTTTCAGAGACCTGGTTATAGCAGGATGAATATGTAGTTTAAAGTGAATCAACACCTTTGTGCCTCTTCGTTCTGAGCCTCTTCAGCTCTCTTCTCATCTGAGTGGGTGTGAGCTACAGGACTTTGTCACAATATGCCTCTTTGCTCTGGCAAGTCTGTTAACCTAACTATCGTTGACAGGTTCTGACAGCTTGTCCACTTAATTGCACTGTATAAACTCCCTACAGCATCCAAAATGCAAAACTCCTGGTAGACCATGGTTCTGGCAGAAATTGTGTCAGAGGTCCCCAATTTAAGCCTGGACAATTTTCTGTTCAGCATTCAGGGCCAAGTCCAGTCTCAGTTTAGGCTAGCACCCTTAGTTTCACAGCCAGATGGAGAGTCTCAACCTGGAGCTAGGGTCCACTCTCCGCTGCGTCACCACACATAATCCGGCAACCTGGTCAAGCACGCCTTCCATGAGTTGAGTTTGCATCTGGTCTTTCCCCTTTCAAAGTATCATTAGTTTACCAACCTCCGCTGTTTCCTGAGGATGTGGTGAAGCTTGCCATTGCTTCAGCCCAGCATCACCTGCAACGCTGCTGTCATGTCTGGACTCAAAATCCATACATTATAAAATACGAAGTTGAAACCATCATCAGTCCGTCTGCTGTCAAGTTGAAGCTTATCTCATCCCTCTCCTCCCCGAGCCTCACACACTCCACCTGCCAAGCAAGACGCAAACCCATTCAGTATCACTGAATTCAGTATTCAGTTCTACTCTACTCCTTTACTAATCGCTCTCTCCCTCTGTCCACAATTTCATTGCATCTGAGATACTAAATTAATCCTTCCTTACTCATGCCATTGTTTATCCTTGTGTTTATCAGTAAAGCTTGTGAGAATCCTTATCACTGTTTCCCATGTATGAATCTGCACTTAAGTTCACTTGCTGTCCCCTGTGACACAAAGAAATGGTCATGCTTTTGAGGTTGTTGTGGTGACTTCATTATCAAGCCACAAATCACCCCTCTGGACTCCAATTTGTATTTTTTTGTAGTTTTTTTTTTAGGGTTATTAAGGTTTATTCATTGACTGAAGAATGTCTCTGTTACTTTTCTCTCATACTGTGAGATCTTACAATACAAAATCACCTCATAAAAACATACAGCTACATGTTGATGTAAAATTGTTTTTCAGTAAGACGGTCTTCAAGAGACAAAAATTGATAATCTGCAAAGTAAAACATGGTGTAGACAGAACCTCCCCATATGTCTGCTGCCTCCTTCTGAAGCCTTCTGAAGCTCCACCTATCTACATTAGCCCAGGGTTTGTAGTTTAGTTTTCACTCGGGGCTCTACAGCAAGAGGTGAGTTGACTTCTTCCTAACTTTACACTCAGGAAATAGCAGAAATGATATCTTTAAATGTTTGAGATATCATTTTAAGCCATCCATTTTATGCCCACTTAAAACTTAAGACTGATGTTTTGACTCCCATAGTATGTGAATGTGCAATTATGTATGAAACCATATTAAAAGAACATTAAAACTTGTTGTCTCTATCACAAAGTTAGATTTAAAACATATAACATAACACACTCATATAAAAACAGTTGAAATGATGTGACCTTTAAAGTATATATGCATACTATTATAGGCTGTCTGCTTTTAATGTGAAGCTTAAGTAAAGCTAACACCAAAGCTGCTGAAGCTGCTGGACCGATCTATTTATCCGTCAGTCAGTCAATCATTCAGTCAAATTGTCAATTAATACTACTCTACTGCTTACTACCTTTGAATGCTAATAGCGAACCAGACTTTTCTAAGTCAGGTTAAAGAATTGACCCTCCCTCTTGATTCTTTCAGATTTAAGCACTGGTGCAGAAACTAACCCCAGGTGAAGAAAAATGTGTCCAGCACTACTAAAGCTCCAAATGAAAAAAGTAAGGTCTGAATTTCTGTCTTAGTATTAGCTGTTCTAGAACATAGATGAAACACAACAGTTTTTAACAGTTGATTTGACTGTAAAGATCAGTAAAGGAATGTGTGAGCTTCAAGGAGAACTATATGACTAGACATGACGTCAAAGCAGGGATAGCATCACTGGAGGCAACACACAATGGGTGACTGTCACCATGATTGACCTGAGTTTCTTGACAAAAGAGGAACAGGAAACCATCCTGACTGTGCTGAAAAGAGATGCTGAGCTAAAGAAGCTTGAGGACCAACGTGTCCAGTGAGTTCCTGCCATCTATTATTCAGTGTATCTTTAAAGTCTGTTCTGTAAAGTGGTAACTTTATTAACTTATTAACTATTATACTTCTCACTCATTTGGTTTCACTCAGAAACCTCCAGAAGGCCGTGACTAACAAAAGCCAGCTGAGATACTTGACTGGAGAATGGTTCTATGAGACTAAGCAGCTTCGCCATCAGGACCGGATCCATGGTTCTGACATTATCAGAGCCTCCATGAGGCACACACATAAACTGAAGACGATATGTAAGTCTGCTACAGCCTTCGTTTTTTTCTGTGTGATTCCTTAAAATGCAAGCTCTCTGAATGCATGTAAAAGGCAAAACCAGAAATCTTTTTCAAATACTCAAAATAATTGTAACAATGAGTAGTTTTATTTTCTGACATATCAACACAGAATTAGGCTGTATCAACAGATCCATTCAGAAGTATTGGGACAGTGATAGAACTTCTTTTGCAATTTTTGTTTTGTTTTAGCAAGAATGAGTGTTCCTTTTTTTTATTATCAGCGTTTTTAGTCTTAGAACTCATGAAAACCAAAACCAAACCAACCATTGTGTCTTTCATATTGTTGAATCATGTACACCAAGTGAGGCCTAGAGTTTTTTAGGTGTTGTTTTGTGTTTGCTTTTGATATTGTCAGTGAGACATTAATGGCTCTTGGAGTAATTTTGGTAGGTCAGCCAGTTCAGGGAAGGTTCACCACTGTTTCAAGATTTCACAATTGTGGAAACAATCAGGCTGCTGATCTCAGCAGCTTGAGATCATCAAATCAAAGGCTGTTGGTAGTCACTCGTACCCATTTTAAGACCAGAGGAGATAGATCTTTTCGAGCGGTGGCCCCCAGGTTGTGGAATGCTCTCCCTCAATCACTACATTCCCTTGACTGTATTTATTCTTTTAAAAAACAGCGTAAGACTCATTTATTTAGACTGGCTTTTAATTAGATTCGTGCTGTATGTTTGATTGTGAAGATTTTTTTTTTTTAATGTATTTCTGTTTTATATTACTGTGAAGAACTTTGTGGTTTTTATCCTGTGAAGAGTGCTGTATAAATAAATTGAATTGAATTGAATTGAATTGAACTGAATAATGGCTCTCTGTCTGGTTCCCTGGACTCCGAAATACCTTTGAAACCATTTCCAGACTTAAAGTTGTCATGGATCTTGTTTTTTATCCATTCTTAAGTTTCTGTAGATCACGGCATGACATGCTGCTTTTTGGGATCTTTTAGCCCACTTCACTTCATCAGAAAGGTTATGTTCAAGTGATTTATTGATTTAACAGATCAGAAAGTTATCAGCCCTGGGTGAGTTAAATTGGCTAATGAAGTTTAACTCAGCATTCCCAAAAAATAATTGATGGTTTGGATAACATTTACCATTAATTAAAAATATTTTTTTTATTTTCCTCAGTTATCTAATATTAAAATTAGTTTGATGATCTGAAACATGCAAGTCTGGCCAATATGCAAAAAAAGAAAAAAAAGAAATCAGATTGGAGACAAATAGTTACACAGCAGTGTATGAGTGACTTTTCGGGTGCAAGGAAGTTTAGTCCTTCTGAAGATCTGGGTTAACTAGGTTGAACATTTCTTCTGATCAGGATGAAGACCAACTGTATTAATTGTATGTCTCTTTGTTTTACATGAATCTGTAATTCAATCATTACATTATCAGGATAACCTAACGATCTAATTGCATAACATGTTATGTTGTGCACAACAATGTAACTGTTATCTGAAAAACTATTAAATTTGTATCTAACAATATGTACAATATCTAATAGAAGACAAAAATCTACCCCTAAAATGCACCAGAAAAAACCCTGGAAATTATTTATTCATTTATGGCATTGTGGTGTGGTTGTTTGTATTATCGTTCCAGTTGCCCAAGTCCAGTTCTCTCTCTTTTTCACCACAAATTGGTTAGCTTTGGTTCACTTTAAATTCAGTAATTTTTATAAGCCACATGTAAACATTAAACATAAATAGTTAACTTCTTAACAGCATGTGTGTGTTATGTGCTGCAGTGGAGCTCTCCAAGATATCGCCTGAGAAGTCCAGCTTTGTCAGCACCAAAAACAAAGAAGTGTTCTTCCCACCTGTACTCTGTGGACTCCTTCAGGACCCTTACTTGGAGCTCAGCAATAATGAGTGAGTATACAAAAACAAAAAAAAAAAAACAAGTCAAGCAAGCAAACTGTGATTTCACACAAATCTGTCATTTATCAATATTTTGATACCTTAAGTTTTTATATATGCACAGTTTGAGCTGCCTTAGCAGAGCAGGCTTCTCTCTTACAATTAAAACACATTTCCTACTTGAAAAAATGGCAGTGTGGCAATATGCATAATATAGCTGGCTAATCATCAGCCAGAGACTTTCTGTGTGAAGTTTGCATGTTATCCCATGGTTGAGAGGGGTATTTCTGTTTTTTTCCCATAATCCAGTTTCTTTTGAGCTCCATCACATGCTCCACTTGTAGAGAGGATTATTTGCTCTGAACTGCTAGTTAGGGGACTTGTGCACTGTTAAGTGATACTTAGTAACTCGCTCTGTACTTCTCACTAATCTTCTTACAAAGTCTTATATGTTCATGTTTTTCACTACTCTGGGGACAAGTCACATAAAATCTATGCTGCGATTAGTTAGATAAGATAAGGTAACTGTGTGTGCAGAAAGTTTTCAGACTCTTACTAATTTTCTGCATTAGACTTGTAAGAGTCATTGGCTCATGAAACGCAAATAAGGTTTTGCTGTGTTTAAAAAATTTTTTTAAAAAACTACAAGATTTCAACTTATTTGTTATGATACATACAATTAAGCTCTGGTACATGCTTCTTGGTCCATGAGACTGCTTTTGCAGTTTGATGGAGTCCGCACATGCCTGACTAAATTTACCGGAAATATCTGGAAAATGCATGTGTGTGTAAAATGTAACCGTTGATGGTTTTTGTCAGATTAAAATCAAGGCTGAACTGTCCTAAGAGACATTTTAAAACCAGGTTTTGTTTATTCATTTTAGAGTTTTGTATGAATATTAAAACATATTTGTAAAAAAGTTGTGTTTTGAAACATAACAGGGTAGAAAGCTTGTACTATGTACTGCACGTAACTGAATTTCTGTTTGTCCCATTATATAAGAGGATTTACTGGGCTTTCCATAGCCATTTTTTGTGAGTAAGAGAACATTGTTTAGGTAATTTAGATACTTTTACTTACTCTTTACCAATGCATGTTATATTCAAAGCAGTGTATTAAGGTCATATTAGCACTTTCCAAATTAAAGTAAAAAAAGTGCAAATCTGTATATCTTGACTTTTGTTTTGTCAACACATCATGTGTTCTTTGTTTACAGGTCTCAAAATCAGAACCTTAATGAAACCCCACAAAAAACTTTGAAATTAAATTTACAGTCTCGCATAAAGGTGGGTTTCTGCCCTGCAAATAAAAGAAAAAACGAATGTAGGTTCATGCTACAGTGTGCTGCATGTGTTATATGCATCAATGTTTTTCTTGTTGTAGGAGATAAAAAACCCATTTAACAGTGAGCCTGCTTTTGAAGAAAAGGAGAGTCAGGTATTGGATGAAGCAGTGAATCAAACCCAAACAAAGGAATGTGAGTTAATATGTAAACATTATATTTCGGTAATTATAATATATATGGTGACTTGAAGTGAATTCTTTTATGAATAAGCCCATCTACATACAATACATACAGACAGATTTATTTCACTTTAAGGATGCTTTGGACAGACCAGCTGGGAAACTTGTGTTGCTCAAGTTTAAAAATTCTGCATCTCCCATAAAAAAACATATTTGGCATGAGCAGTGGCTGGTTGGCAGATTAAGGTTTGCACTGGCTGTTTATTTCTTACAGCTGTACCTCATCATGACTCACAAATCCCCCAAAATCATTAAAAGTTCTTTCTTAGTTTATACTTTTGGAACTTGAGTGTGGGGAAAAAAAATGTTGAGCTGGGCTCTTGAATTCTTGAATCCTCTGAATCACTTGCTGTAAAATGAGCCAGTGAGCTGGGAGTAGAGATTTTCTCAGGGGTTGTTAAAAGGAAAGGAAATCCAAATACCAGAGGCTGCCAGACTAGCTAGAGAATTACAGAGATGTACATTCCATAGCCCTAATCTGTCCTGCATGACTTGTGGTGTGGAAAAAATTCACAGAAATAAACAACCAAAGATAACAATGACAGTTAACCCTCATAATGTCCTCCCGATTTCCATATACCTGTTGTCCTCGGGGGACAAAAATGTCCCCATTTCATTTGAGTGTTTTTTAGAGTGTAAAGTATAAATTGTAAATCAATTCAGTGTTACACCTTAGTTTTACTTAAGACCAACACATTACCATAAAATGTACCTTTTATTTTATAATTTAGGGCCACCACACCTTGTTTAAATAAAGTATACTCTGTTTTTGAGAGAAAATAAAACGAGACAATAAAATATTTAAATGTTTAGATACTTTTGACTATCTGAATAACTACAGAGTGTTATACGTTGAACTTTAGTGAGAATGTTTTTGGTTTTTTTTTTAAGCATTTAACATTTTTAAATGGCAGCACATAATACACTGTGGTCCTCGGGAGGGGGGGGGGGGGGGGGAAGGAACAAA
>VUQR01008272.1:0-14524 GCA_015108515.1 Hemichromis elongatus | reverse complement strand
GACACCAAGAAAAAGGATAAAGAGACTGTAAATGAAGTGTTCCACATTTCCACATTTTACTGACCTTAATCTGCTTTGTAGCATGTCTGTGTGTGTGTGTGTGTGTGTGTGTATGAGAGAAAGAGACACTAAAATTTCAGCTGTGCAAATACAGTATGAGGTGGCTTTGATGCGTCCAGACAAATGTTCAGCTGTTCCTTGATGCTCTCAGCGCTTCTCTGTCAGAACACCTGAAACAACAAATGAGCACACCAGCAGCTGGCCTGTTGCTTACCCCCTCTGGTATCTTAATAGGACGTGCCTGCGCTCACACACACACCTGTCAGTTGTGTCACTGATACAAAATCAGCAGAGGACCTCACAAACACACGCTTTAACACAGCTTGGGGACCAGATTAAACTCTCATCAGCCGACACTAGCCAGCCTGAAAACATCCATTGAGTGTTGCATGTAACAGGAGAAGAATATATCGCAAGCAATGGAGACAGAGCTACGAGGTTAAATAATAACTGTTATTTATAAAAAACATTGAATTTTTCAGGATTTAAGATCTTTGCCTTTCTTGTCCTTAAGTTGATTAATTTGATTGGTCTAACAGATTTAGTAACATTTAAGTGTAGCGCTGTGTGTGTATCAGTGTGTGTATGTGAATGTGTGTGGTTTGGGAATACTGTGTTTACAGCAGAAGAATAGTAACCCTAAATGGCTCCATGATACGAGCACACGCTCACACGGTTACCCAATCTGCCTCTGTGCCTCACTATATATAGGCCTACCCTATCAGGTTGCCTGAGCCAGTTAAAAATAACTTTGCCCCATACTTCCATACTGTGTGTCTCCTTTTCTCCCTCACACTCATGGACAAAAACACACTCCAGCCAAACCCTCACAAACTGTTCACATCTCCTCCCTCTTCGTGTTTGATCTTCAGGCGTGAGGAGAGGGGAGGAAAAGTGTTGAGTCGTTTTCGCATATGAAGTCCACACGGGGTCAAGACAGTCAAGTCCGGGCACAGGCCAAAGCTGCCCACTCTCATGTGTACTTAACAACAGGAAATTCTGTGTACTCTCATTGCTGGAAATACTCCGTTTACTTAGGGGCGGTGCATGAAGGATGGCAGGTCAAATTAACACCCATTGGCAGGTTAAAGACTGTTTAACATCTGATCTCAAACATGCAGTCGTATGGCTTCTCACGTACAGCTCCCCTGGATAATGTCTAGAAATGTTTTAAAGCTGCTTTGGATAGTGCAAAGGGAGGAAGGAGGTGTGCTTTCCTCCTCGTGGAAGCAAATTAGCTCTTTTTTTTAAATGACTGAGGTTAGAAACTGAAAGAGGAGATCTAGAATTGCTGTATTATACAATAATCTGTAACTGAAGCCATTATAATATGTACACATAGAATGTTACAAAAATTACATTTTATGCGTCTGTTATATATTCATATGATATAGCACTATATAATATACATACTGTGTTGTCATATGATTGTTGCATCTTTCCTGGAAAGACACAACACATTGCGGTGATGCAGACTGCAGCATTGGTCTCTTTGTTAGTAACCTGATATGTAAACACTCTCCATTCATTAGCATGAAGACAAAGCCTCCATTAACGTGTAACTTTATCTAGCTTCGCCATAATGCTTATGAATTAGTCACTAACCGACCAATTTAAACAAAAGTCATATTTTCCTTCTTATGTGTCGGACAGTCCATTTATTATGAAGTCTTTCTTTCCAAAACTGCAGTAAACATATATGTTGTTCTGTACTTACTTGGCTTTGTCCAACAGGATTGTGATTAAGTAAAAAAGAGAAAGGAAAAAAGGTAAAAAGCTGTCATCTCTCGTCTTTAGAATGATCTTTAATCTAACATTTAATTGCAAGTGAAAATAAAAAGTTTTCTCCCTCAACATCTCCACCTAACAATAGCCAGCCAGCACTTTTAAACCTATTTAAACCCTTTACTGTGTAAGTACTAATCATTGTGCTGCCATCCCAGCCTAGCATGTAAGAGCAATAAGTTTGGACTATCCAAAAGTTTGAAGTCATAAAAGCAGGAATGATCTGTACGTCATGAAACAGTGATCCACTCATTTTACTCAATCTCGTTATTTGTCTTGATGCATGCTCAATCATGCAGGTAAGGAAATCCTAAATGTTGGTTCCGTTCTGATTCTGTGGACGTTGTGTTTTCAGTGAGAGATGCCGTGTCCAGATGAACAGGCATCTCATTTTCTGTTATTTAATGACTTTCCTAGCAAATAGGCATAAGCACTGAGCTGATCTCTTGTTTGCAGTATCATGCCTCTAAACTGCTGAACACACTCTGCAGACTGCGCCCTCACAGCGTCTCCTGTCAGATAATAATGTAATGAAAAGATGCTGAGGTTTTAAAAAGAGTCACACCTCAAAAACTTTATGGTTCAGCTCTGCTAAGATGTTATTGTCAACATAGTGATTCATTGCTGCAGAAAATACAGTGTAATCCATTGCATTAGAAGATTGTTGTTCGTGGATGCTTTACATGCTTTGGCTTCTTTGTGACAACTGGGAATGCAGGTTCGTTTTACGGATGTCAGATGATGGCAGTTATGACGCATTTGTGTCGAAAACCAAAACCAAAAGGACGCTTGTTTCATGACACATTTGATAATAGAGCCTTAATGCAGTGTGCTAATATTAGCATGTTGTTGACTAACATATTGAAACTGGGTTAAGACATATGAATATGGATTGGAAATATTCCACTGGAGTTGTTTAGTACACATTCCAGCAGCACAAACTTATGTAAACACAACACTTGTAAATATCACATGGTACGTGTTGATTTATATCTACAAATGCTCTAGATCTAGAAGCATTTGACACACACCTGACATGATATAGTAGCTATGCAAACACTTTAAGACATTCAGTATGCTTGATAGAACATTTATTGGCCAGTGTAGAAAGTTTTAGACATGAAATATGTCGCATAGCTTTAAGAAGCTGGAATAAAGTGACATTGATTAGGCCTCCTTTTCCAACCATTTAGAACATTTGTGGTTAAGCACATTGAGTCTTGATATAATTAAATGACTAAAACTGCCATAAAATTGGTCACCAGCAGGGGATTTCCCGATATCTTCTTTCTGCTGCAATTATATCATGGCGTCTTAAAAAACTTATTTTTTTGTGGAGAAAAAACGATTTGATGGTTGACATCCCACTAAACATTAGACATTGGATAGACATACAAATAATGTCTGTATTAGGTCTGTTCTGGACATCTATATGACATCCGTATGTGGTCGTCAATTTGGACGTCCAACCATGATCCAACCTGGACGTCAATATGTTGTTCAACATTTGAACTTACAGGGAATTCACATGATTGATAAATGTAATGTCTTTTTATTAAGAAATATTAACATTGTTTTGTAAGACGTCACTCAAACATCACTTGGTGCATTGGGATATATTTGTTCATACTAGATGAAGTATATCTAGTAACAGGTAAACTGATTTTTCTTTTCATGGGTTGTAAATTAGTTAGGCGAATGCTAGACGAAGTGCTCAAGTACAGGTAAAAAATTCTGAGTGGCTTAGGCTTTAAGTAAAAAGTGCTTTAAGTGCTCAGCTAGACTGGAAAAGCACTCTATATGTACCAGTGTGTTTTATCGGCTCTGTTAGCACTGTCACACTTTCTGTATAATGGTGGTGACCCATGATCACCAGGATGTTTGTGCTTCCTGTGAAATCTAGTACTTTGTTGCTGTTGTTTGGCGTCAGTCACATAGGCCTGAAAACCAGTTGGCAACTTCTGTGAGTCATAGTTACAACATTTTGAACTGCAGCTTGCTAAACAGCCTTGCTAGCCTAATGTAGCTCTCTCACAGTCTCGTACAAATGGTAACTTCTGACTCCTAAACCTGAGTCTAAACCTAATAGGTAGCTAATGAGTGGCTATGTCCTTCTTTCATATACAGTCAATTATAAAAGGGTTTTTTTTAGAGAAGGTTCAGTAGTTATGCTTTAAGGCTAACACAGATGTTTAGCTTAACTTAGGTGCTGGGGAAAAGACATACCTTATTGTTAGTGCCTACACACTGTGCTCTCTGTGCTGACTGGAAGCAAAAGATATGGCCTTATTAAAATTGCTCCAGTCTTCACAGCTGCCTGTTTCCCCCCCATCCAAAAGACTTAAGATGAGACCTGAGCCTTCACCTGCAGCCTAATGAACTACAGACATGTGAAACAGATACCAGATAATCAGTGTTGTTTGCTTTACTTGTCAGCTGTTATGTTTTGACTCATCAGTTAATATAAGAAGTGACTTAACTGAAGCAGGCTTTAGATGGCGTTTTTTTTCTTTTTGCCCATCTCAAACCTTCACACAACTCACAGGAAAACTCATTTGCTTGAACAGTATCCCTGATATTTATTAAAACTCCTTGTGCATTTCCACTGATTTTAATTTTGCAGCAAAAAATCTTAAAAGGACAACAAGAAGTAGGCAAACGGTAACAAATTTGTAGTGTGCTAACAAGTCAGAGTACACATTGATGTGCCAAAAATACAGAGAATGCAGAAGTGCTATATTCAAATGAAGAACTCGGTAACCCCATTACATCACTTGTTTGTTCAACTTGAAGACGGGAAGTAGCGCAGAAGGCGCGAATGGTGTTTGCTATGAAATTCATCCTGTTATCCATCTTAGACAAACACACCGTGGAAGCTGAGCAGCTGTGTTTTTTATGAATGAGGTTAATGGTTGCTCGTGCTGTCATTGTCTTTGCGTGTCGACAGGAAAAACGGTCAATTGCGGACACATCCTGTGTGGAAGCTGGAGGGAAACCTGACAGCATAAAAAAAAAAAAATACTCTCAAAGTCACCAACAACTTGTTGACTCAGTAGGAAGGAAGACCTGCTGATAACTGAATGTGTGTTTGTTTGGGTGTGGGCACCTGTGTGTCTGCGTGGGTGCATGTGTGCATGTGTGCACCCACGCAGACACATTGACGAACATGTAAACATGTATGTTTGCATATTCTTATGTCCTCATCAGGAAGAGTTTGAAGGGGAACTCCTGGTGTAGATTTGGGAAAAAACAAATCCTACTTTCTTGTTTTAAAGCCGGTGTGTTTGCATGTGTGTGCATCCACTGCATAAGCTAGTGAGACTGGGAAAATGCTAAAGGAAGCGTCTAATGTGATGCTACAAGAAGCAGACAACAACTTCTCATTCACAAACACTCGTGCCATGTGCATGGCAGCACAGATGCATAACCACACAGTGTGTAGAAACCAACACACCACACACATTCTGAATTTACGCACACCCCTTTAAAACCAACAAATGCTCAAATTAGCATTAGACATCTTGTTGTTTGCAGCTGCAACATCCACCGCAAATGAATCAAACAGTTTCCCAAAACCTGAACTACACCATCTGTTTTGCTCACGCCCAGCTCATCATGTAACTATGCTTGTAACCGGCCCTTCCCTTTCCACTGAAATACATTGGATAAGCATCCTTTTTTAAGGTGGCGTGTTACTGTTGTAAAAATGGTGGATTTTAACCTTAAGCTGCAAATATCCATTTTTCCCAGAATTTTATGGGGAAACAGGTTTCAGTTCCATTGTGCTATGACCTTTGTAAACATTTTCCTCATTTGCTAGCTTCAGGTCATACTGAATGAAACTTAATTTAGTATATTATGGTCCTTGTTAGAGGCAGAAAGAAGGGTGTGCTCATTGGCTAAGACCTGGAAAGTCTTTAGAGAGTGTGGTGCAACGTTTCCTCCTGACACTCTATAAGCTAGGATGGCAGCTACTGGTTGACACTAACTGAAAGCACCAAGGTCTTGTGCATGTGCATAATTCTGAGATACTAGTGACAGAACAGCAGCAATTACTAAAGGTCTAAACTGGTTACCAGAGACGGGCTGGCGACTTGTGTACCCTGCCTTTCACCCTAAGTCAGCCTCAGCCCCCCGCCGCCCTGAAAAGGATGAGCGGTAGAGAATGGAAGATTATGCTGTGTTACCGCATTACTAAACATTTAATTGTTCTTTGAGAGTGTCTTATGACAATGACGTATGGGTGTGCAGTGTCTGTGGCAACAACAGACATGTGCAGGTCAACAATGGGTAATATGGAGAGAGTACGACTGTGCAGCATTTAATGCTTGGAAGTACTGACATTACTTTGAGTTTGATTCTGTAAAAAGTGACAAAAACATTTTCGTTTGCTGTACACTGCATGGGAAGAAAACTTCTTTCTACACAAAAAAACAAAAAACAAAACATCAAATCTGAGCAATTCCCGCTGCAGGAATGTGAAATTCCCAGACAAACCCCCGGATCCCCCCACTGATGTGAGGGCTGTGGCACCGGGCAAACCTCCACCGGCCCCACTAGATTTAGGAGTGACAGGACTCAGTGCTGCTCAGTCTTTGATTTTAATTATTTTAATTATTTTTTTGCTGTGTTTTACTTGCATCTATTTGAAAGAGTGAGTGTTAACACAAAAACTATTTTATTTAAAATTTCTTCAAGTCAAAGACTGTAAAATAACGGGATTACTTTCTTGGAGAAGTTATCAGTAATTAGTAACTAATTACTTTCATCAAGTAGCTTGAACAACACTGCAGGTTACTGTAGGTACAATTTTCTGTATTTTGCATTTCTGTTTCTGGTTGTGCTGTTTAAGTCTTGAGATTTGTGCACTTTTGTCTTAATTCTGTCTGAAGTGGGTGAGGCTCATTTGGAAAAGACTGACGTCACATTATTTTCCTTCACAAATCAGAATATTTGAATAGAAGGATCTGTGGGGTTACTTGCTTGTGTTGACAAATCGAGACAACACAGACACCGCTTACAAAACAGATTAGCTTTGGTGTTGACAAGTGACTAAACAAAGAACTAAAAATATCTTTTATTCCAAACTGAACTTGTGGTAGTTGCTGATTTAGTCTCAGATTTTGAATATTGCAGGTAATTTGAAATGCAAATACAAATTATGTAACATTTAGCATATAATAAAGGTGTATACAACATTTACATTAAAATGTATCACCTGTCCAACTGGAGACAATGTTTACACTGACGTCTGTCTCTGGTGGCTTGGCCAGCATCTGTGACATCCAGAAATCCCAAAACAAAAACGACTTCACTATACGCAAACTTTCTCCGAACACGTTAAATGTCACAAATCTCTCAAATGTCAAAAGTCACTGTTCTTTCTTTTGCCGTCACTCACACAACGATCCCATTTTCCTCAGCAAACAAATGGCACATGATGACAGAGGATTTGGGGATTGCTGGCATTTAACAGCCGGTACTTTTTCCTCTTTGATGTGTATCTGGGTTTTTTGTGTGTGTAAAAAACGTCTGTATGTTTACACAGATGTTGAGAGTCAAACCTTAAATACCGATCTGCGTGGATTGATTTACAGCACAGGTCACCGTTCAATTCTCCCCCACTGACGGTAATTTCACAGTCTAAGAATGCTAGCTTGTCATTTTTCATGTCCTCCCTGGTGACCTTGTCCACCAACTCAATGCGATCAGTGATTTGTGGCAAGTCCCAACATTTGATTCTCACCTGGAGCTTCTATGTATGTATTTATATCTTAAGTTGATAATCTGTGAAATGAGGTGTACACTTAGCAGTGTTGTCCTGTTCTAACTGCTTCAGACACTCTATGAGTCAGTACTGACAACATCATCATCCTTCCAGCAGAAGGAAACTGGAAAGAAACATGTACAACTTGTAGTTGACCTCACCACCCGTTTGACACTTTTGTAGCTTGCAATGCTCCTTGGCAGAGATTTTATTTCATTTTTCACTCATCCTGATTACCTTATGTTTGTACTTGGGGCGACCGTGGTTCAGGGGGTAGGGACGCTCATCTTGTAACCGGAAGGTTGGCGGTTTGATCCCCCAGCTCTCTGTCCTGGTTGCTGTGTCCTTGGGCAAGACACTTTATCCTACCGCCTACAGTTGTTGGCCAGAGGGACCAATGGCGTGATACGGCAGCCTCACTGTGGCTACAGCTGTGGTTTGCCTCCACCAGTGAGTGAATGTGAGAGTGAATGAATAATGGAATTGTAAAGTGCTTTGGGTGCCTTGAAAACGCTATAAAAATGCAATCTGTTATTACTTGGGAATTTGTCACACTGATCAGGTAAAACAAGTAGGAAAGAAGATCCTGCAACAACAACTCGACTTTACCACAATGCAACAAGCTCACTGACGATTCTGCTGAAAGAAAGGAGGTCATTTGGGCTGTATTACTGGGAACAGACAGAGAAGGACTGATCTTTGCAGGTAACTCTAAAATCAACCTCTCTTTATGAGGAGATAACTCCTGTCCCTTTGAGGTTACATATGAACTTAGGATTATCAATCCATGCCTTGAACCTTGAAGCTCAATATTTTAGCTCTCAGAGTCACAATCCTCTTTCATTCTTCTTTCATTCTGTCTCTAGAATGAAGTGACATGTGTAGTAATGTGAGATATTATCCAGCGATGGGATAGGGGCGCATGACTCGGTGTACAAGAAGTAAAGTGTTAAACAGCTGTTTCCTACAGTGTTCCGGAGTCATGCTGCACCTTAGGACAGGAAGCTGGTGGATATTGAACTTTGCAGTGGGAGATGCGTGGGCAGAGAGGACGTGCACAGAGTACACAGAAACAAATACCCATTACTAATAAAAGAACACTGTAAATTGCTCATGTAAAAAGCAGAAAAACATGAACCAAGTCAAAGCATTTGAGGAGAAAAGGAAAGGATCACAACAGTCTTCTGTCACATCCTGCTTTTCCTACTGAGGTGGCGTCTCGGATGTTTGCTGCTGCAGTTTCTCGGCTAAAAAGGAAGTGGGGAGCTGTAGGGCAACAGGCAAGGAGAGGAAGAACGATGCAGCTCTGTGTAAACAGCTACTGCAAGATGTAGCTGGAGGGCAGGAGTGTGTTTCAGCCACAGCGAGATCACATATGCAGCTAATGCAGCTTAAAAGGCGGATAAGGAAAAGCTTTTTGAAAGCATATCTATACAGAAAAAGGAAATGGTTTATGAATAATTTGTCAACCTGAGAGACTGATAGCAGGAGAGGACAGGAGGCGATCAGTGGAGGCTCCTGTCAGAATGGAAAAAAGCATCCCACAGAGAGCGAGAGAGAGAGAGAGCAGGACAGAGTGAACAGTCACACAGAATGAGCCACGTGCACAAGGTATAGCATGCATTCTGCACCGTATAGAGAAGAATGGCACAGCCTGACGTACAGAGAAAGTGTGTGTGTGTGTGTGTGCACATTGCACATTGCTTTCATGTCTTTGTCTGAGAGATAAATGAAAGCGAGAGACAAATGCACACAATACACATACATAAATATTTCTGTCTTTGTGAGGACAAACGTCCTTTGTAGCAATCATACCGATGCTCTGCTAAATGTTTCTCTTTTGATCCTTTTATGGAAAAGTAGCAAGTATCTCTCAGTTCACCTACAAGCTCTTTTAATCCTATGAACGCATGCTTTTGCACCCTTGCCACCACCACCACCACCACCACCACCACCACCACCACCACTCAATGTTTGCAAGAAACAGAGGATTATTTTGAAGAAACACTAACAGACAACAGACCCTTCAAATAGAGTTCTGTCCAAATTCCTTTTTGGATTAAAAACAGGAATATGATTAAGAGCTCAGGCAGTCACTGACGTTTTTGTGGCATATATATATAACTATGCCTGACAGACACAGGGCTGTGGTCTCAGTCAGCAGCAGCACAGCATCTCCTCCTCTTGTCCTCGACACCTGTTCATCCGACGTGCTTGATCTTTGTTAAGTGTATGCCTGTCACAGAAGAAACATGCACAAGTGTTTTTAATCTTCGGAAACATTTTCAATCTTGCGGAAACACTTTAATAACAGTAAAAGGCCCAGAGTATATAAATTAAAGGTACGGCGTACAAAAACTGCAGTTAATTGAACTTTATTTTCTACCCTTGTTCTAATTCAAGTTTACAGTCCTACCTATAGTATCCTCTGTAAGACAAGCAACTGGGTAGGTGTAGGCTGCCGGTTTGCGGTTTAACTCAGCTGTCAGTATGCTGTGTGTCTGCTGTCTGATGTCAGTTTACTCTGGAGGGGGTGGTCCAACTTTGCCACAGTCGGTGAGTCAGTGAAGCTGATGACAGCGATGCTGAGGTGAGTCGTTGAGGATTTCCAAAATACCAATATTGTCACAATAAGTAATTGTGAACATATTTGTAATAAATAAAGATGTTTTTACACTTTTTTGCGTGTTATTGGCCTGATTTTAGGTCAGGCGATGAAGCTGAGGTGACACATTATGAGATATGGGGTTCATGTATTTATTTTGAAATATGAAATATATGATCTTAAAATTAAATATAACTTAGAAGGTGTAATACATCAGTTTTTTTTTTTATTAAATAACCTCAAAAATTACTTAATGTCCCTTTAATTAAAAATGAGATTAAAGTGTGGCACATACACATGCGTACAGCTTAGAACCACACAAAAAAACCTTGGATATGGTTGATCAGTTACTTTGTTTTTATGTATACTCTCATCAGATCTGCTTTTATTAAATGAATTAAAACAAATTTTCTGCATTTAATTTTTAGGGAGAGGACCACTAGCTGCCCGGGTTGATGTGACCTATTCCTGCAGAAGGTTGACGACAAGCTAAATGTTTTAATAGGTCTAATTTTAGGACCAAACTAAATTGCAACCCATAAACCATCTTTATCTTTAGGCAAGGATTGAGGAAAATGTTCTTACTTGCACTACTAAGGTCAAAAACTGAAATTGGTCTTCACAAAGATAGATGTAGAATGACATCCAGTTTTCATAGTCTGTCAGTCAAACAGAGGAACAGGATGGGGGTCAGTGATGGCAGTAATGATCCTGCTATGAATAAACCAGTTGGAGGAAGTAGAGCTCCCATTAGGCTTTCCTCCTTAGGCTATTAATAACCAGAAAGCTAATGCCTCTCCTGCAATCAATACACACACCCACTATGACATGGTTAAAGACAAACTGTGACGTTTGATCTATTTGCTCTGCTCAGCTGGTTGAAAGCAGAGGGAATTGGGACTCTTATGGCTACTTGTAGGGACTTGCTCGTGTTTAAAAGGATAATATTTGGTATATAATTTCTCATTTTTGCCTCTTTTTGTAATACAAGATCTGATCAGTGTGCTAAAAATAACCGCAGATGTATTTTTGTCATCTCTGAGGTACAAGGCTTAAAGGAGCTGAATAAATTATAACTACAAAGCAAGTAAACGCCATATTCTCAACAATCATTGTGAATGGCAACTTCAATATAACTTAGGTTGTAGAGATACCGCATTTATGGCCAGTAAAATGAAGCATTGTGTTTCTTCCTGCATTATACCTCAGTCGTATTGACTGTTTGGCACCAACCATTTGGACTGTATTTCACGATGAGTGGCTCATTCATTGTTTTGTAGCTGTTTTCTGTCGAGGCTACTGTTTACCTTATTTTGTGTTGCTGATTTCAGTAGGATTTTATGTTTATGTGTTTGTTTTTAATGGGATTAGCTCTCTCAGCACAAATCCTGTCATTGTGCAGATTTTTTCAGAGTGAGAGCAAACAGCAAAGCCTCTCACACCTAATATTATACAGTTTGCTACAGATGATCTCCTCTTTGATGTAATTTTAATTGAACTATTGGACTGTGACTTTTACAGAAAAGTAAGAAGAATTGAGCCTGAGCTGATTTCAAACACTTTATACTGTGTTTAGTCAACTTCAAATTCTATAAAATCACTGACTGTGCCGTGAGCACAGCCAAGAAGAAACAGGCTGTCCTCTTGATTAAAAAACGTGTTAAAGGAGTTATTAAAATTATTATTAAAATTTCGACATCATGCGTGTTGGCAAAGATGGTTAGTAAGCGGAGACTTATCTATTATGAGGATAATTCACAGAAGCTCGTCTCTTTGCTAATTCTAGCTCTGTTTCCACACAAAACAAGGCTGCTTTCCCAAGCAGCGAAAGCAGAGCCAGTGGCAGCTTGCCATGGACATTGGTCTCCCATCATTCTCCCATTAAAGACTGAAGGTTTACCTATAATGCACGCGCACAAACAAGCAGAAAAAGCTGAGTATCACCTTGATGAGCTCCAAGTGCTGTTGTGAACCTGTCCAAGAAATGGAAACATGCTACAGTTTTCAATGGGATCCAAGGCAAGTGGAGCATCCTGTGAGAACAGCCACCAATCCTTCCAGGTTTAGCAATAGTTTGCTTATTGTAGAATTACTCAGTTAATGTGCCATTCTCAAGTCTGCCAGGCACAAGTAAAAGGGCCGAGGATGTAAAGAGAACCTTTGGCCACAACCTCTAGTAAAGTCCCAAGTGACTGTTGTCATTTTCTTTTAAAATATTACACATAAAGACAGGCAAACAATACCGAAGACACACAAAATATCTCAAAGAGATGTAAATCAGCCACAAAAAGATTCAAAACAACACGTAAAACAAACACAGAGATATTAAACAACTACAAAGAGATGCAAAAAAAACACAGACATGAACAACCACAAAGAAATGCAAAGCAACTGAAAACAGATGCAAGATAACTACAAAGAGATACAACCATAAAGCCATAACAAGTAAAAAAAAATAAATAAAAATAATCTCAGTATTAAATTGTATGTATTTGTCAGTTACGAGGCTTTGTGAAGTTGATTAGTAGATTAGCTTTGGTCCAAATTGGATCTTTAAACTGTGACTTTCTCACCAGGAAGAGTGAAGCTTATACTAAATTTCCAGCAAGTAGGAAATGAAAGCTGAGTGCAATCAGCAGTCAAATCAAGCTGGTCAGCAGAGGTCTGATTCACAGTGCAGTCTCACTCAGCTGAAATCAACAAGATTGTGGGCTGACCACAAATAGATATGATGGCTCCTACTCCTATACAACAAAGACCTATAATAGATAACAACACCAAGAAATAGTGTGATTAGTATTAATGTAAATAGTTGTATGTAAATTGTATCCCCATCCTCAACCTTTTTTTTTTCCACACAAAGCACAGCTCAGCCCACAAAGGTGAGCTTATTAGTGTGATTCCTTTTAGATAATATTCAGTCCTTCAAAGCTGTTTGAGATAGTGCCTGTCGCCAGCTCAGCTCTATGTCCTCCTGACTATGTGTGTGTGTGGGTGTGTGAGTGTGTTAGGGAGTGCATCCATTATTAGCCCACAGTTGAAGCACACATTTTGAGACAAGAGGAAGCGCGAGAGGATGATGAGAACTGTGAACTTAAAGACTGTACAATTCTCAGCTACTATAAAAATGACACAAACACAGAGAGAAACAAATATGTTTGTTTTGGTGAGTTTTTAGCTATGGGACTGTATATATAAAACATATAAACTATTTATGTTATTCAGTGGAAAATCCATCTGTCTTAATATCTAATAGTCCTTAATGGATTCATTATTTCTGTCATGCATTGATAATAGTAACTAATACATTCTAATCTATATTGTTAGCTTCATTTCCAGCAGTGCAAAAGAGACGTGCATGTTAGGATAAATGTTACAATTAGTTGGTGTTAGGAAGATATGGCTCTAAACATTGTCTATATAAAACATAATTTCCCAGGATAGAATCTATATGATACTTAAACGTACAAATGATTTAAAATATGGTGCTTACAATGGATGAATGGACTGAAACTCTCAATATAACCTTTTCCAAATCAGCTTCTGTTTTCATTATAAGTTTCTGCGGTGATCTAGCCAGGTAAAAGAGATTCACTTTCATGACACTTTAGAAAACAATTTCCTTTCTACTGAAGTTTATATTTGTGTGTATATATATATATATATATATAAAACTAAGTAAAACAGAAGCACTCTCCTAATGCTTACTGTATACACCTCCTTTCAATGAACAATGTGACAATCACTTGCGTAAAAACAGAGCATTATCACTAGGGATGGGTATCGAAAACCGGTTCTTGTTGAGAACCGGTTCCCAGTGTTTCAATTCCGTGGAATCGTTTGCCATTTTTACAAACGATTTCCTTATCGATTCCCGTAGCCTCGAATGACGTCACCACGTTGCGTAGCGTCTTTTAGCCAGTAGGAAACATGGCGCCTAAGCGGCACAAACGCCCAAAAGTTTGGTTACATTTTATGAAAAAGGATGACAACAAGGCAACGTGCAATACTTGCAACGTAGAGATTTCATCAAAGGGAGGAAACACTGCGAATATGCAAAAGCATTTGCTCGAAAAACGCGATTGCTTTAAATGAATGTCGTGTTTTTGATCCGCTCCGGACTAACGAAGCTCAACCCAGCAGCAGCGGTAGCGTTTGGACGTCCTCTCCCGTTAATACTGCAGGTAACTAATCAACTAGCATTGCATATTATGTTAGCGCGATTTGCCTTATTACAAAAGCTGCTATTACTGTGCGTTGCATTTAGATGACCATCACGAGAGAGACAGACCGTCTGTCTGGCTCAG
>VUQR01008269.1:0-13061 GCA_015108515.1 Hemichromis elongatus | reverse complement strand
TGGATTGATTGGTTTGTCCAATACAGACAGGAAATAAAAGAGCTGTACTTAGTTCAGGAAGTAATGGAGCTGTGCATATAATTATAAAGTCATTTTCAATAATCATCCCAAACAATCGAACATAAATGGCTGGATACCAGTACTCTCTGAAATACTGATTATTTTAATGCCAATATTAACAACTGGCAGCGGGTGACAATGTCAGTAGTCTCGTCTGCCTGAATAGCAAGATAATCTGCATCGTTCACTTCTCCAAGAATGTGGGTTTTAAGCACTGACAACATACAGTCCATTCTTATTAAGAAGATTTATTTGTACTAAACACCTAACTCTGTCCCCGAATCCTCAAAGGGTTTTGTACCTCAAATAGGATTGTCATTGCTTCTGTGCCGTTCTCAGTATAAAGGTCTTATCAGAGAACATTATTTTCATAGAGTCAGCCTAACCATAACCACAATGATGAACAGAACCGCTGGCCTTGGCTTAACCACGGCCTAAATCTAAAACCAACATTTTCTAAAAAATGTCATTAGCGACACTGACTGTTTTAACATGGCGGGTGTGATTACAGATGCCATGCAGGTCGCCCGCACGGCACCGCAAACCACGCCCCACCACAATTACATTTTTACATCATGTCCAGGCCTAATAGCTAATAGCAGTTAACAGCAGTATCAAAAACAGAAGCGCTTATTAAAAAGTAAAATATATCCTTAATAACTAACTTCAGAGTCATTGTCAATAAGTCAGTAGTAGGCTTCACTGTGTTTTCCCCTTATTTCTTACACTTACATTGAACTCCTTTTATATAGTATTACAGCCTCCTCAGAGTAATTGGAAGTGGACACATATTGACAGCTGAGGTAAACAGCAGATCATAGCCTACCCTCTACCCTACTGCAGTCTCCACTGATAAGATTATGCACTTAAATAGGGACAGGTAAGAAAACCAAATTAAGTTGACTCCAATCTGCAGTCTACTGACAAACTGATGAGATTTTACACACTGGAAGATACACTTGTTTGTTTTCTTGTTAATGCTTAGCACACAGTAAGAGTATGTATGACTGTGCCAAGGTTGCATGTTCCACTGACCACTCCTCAACTGACTGATTAACATTTATAGAGTATTTTATTTCTTAAATCTTTGCAACAACAGAACCATGGAAACTATTGAAAAACATACACAGGAGATTATTTTTTTGGCCAGGAGTAGTGTCTTCTCTGGGAAAATCAGAAAAGAGTCCAAGTTATACTTCACCTGGCACATGGATGTATTAAGGAGACATTCTGTTCAGCACATCATTAAACTCAAACCTTAGCGTCTTTCAAGCTGCCTCCCTGTTTCCATTTTCTATGCTAAGCTAGCTTAGTGCGCTGAGATAATGTAGGCTAAGTCTTAGAAAAACAGCTTACTATATTTCAAAATGTCAGACTTATGCTTATGGGAGACCAGACCATTCCTTTATGATTCGTATCTTTACACTATCTGTTGCTTGGCCAGCTTTAAACGTCTACAGTGTGTTGATTCTTTCTCCAGCTACAGGCATAAACAAGCTTTCAGGAGAAATTGGTAACTGTTGAAGCTCAAGTGGGCCATCGCCGGCTTTGCTTGTTGTTTTCCAAACAAATGTCAGTCAGATTTCTGTTTGCGTCTTACTCTGGTGGGAAACATTGTAACAGGTGCTGCAAAGATCAAGTGATAGATATCAGGATACAGTGCCGTCAGCTGTGTAGTCGTTCTTCTTCACTGCTCATCTGTGACACAGGACGCCTCTGGTTGTAATGCTATGTCTTTTGTAGGAGGCTTTTCAGGTACTAAGACATGACTGAGAGTTTGTAGAGAATTAAAAAGCCTGCAGTAATCCCACTGTGTGTTTCCATGCTGCAGAGCTGGTTGCCCACGCTAGGTGAATATACCAACATGCCGATATGCCCGGAGCACCACAGCTGCTCTTCCTCCTCTCTTCTCAGCTACTTTTTTATACTTTGTTTAGTCTTTTTTTCTATACCGTATCTCTATATTGTCTCCTTACGTTCTCTTCTCATCCTTTCATCCTCTTCTCTTTCAAGTTTGGCTACTAACATTAGTAGGTCATGGGAGAATGTTCATCTTATTATACTGTAGCTTTGTTGTTAGAACAAGAGTGCTTCTCTTCTACAGTAAGCCTCCACATCTGCAGTTATTCACAGACCAAAGGACCTGACTAGAAAAAAAGTCCACTTTAAGTGAAAGAAAAGAGACGTATTGTATATCATATCACACATACAATCATGTGAAAAATAATGTTTTCACTCTATGCAGTCCTGCGTGCAAATTATTTTCTCTATGACTATCAGTCTGTCACGTCATTGTGGACGAATTTTGGCCCACTCTTCTTTACAATATTGAAATACATACAACTATTGCAATACACATTTGTTCACACTTGCAGACAAGGTTAATACTTAATATAAGGTTATATACAAGGTTAATATAATAATATAATTTATAAAATTCCTGCATTAATCAAATGAAGTGTTATAGGTCAGCTACTTCATTTTGTAATAGCAAACTGTTTACCATTTACAGAGCAGTAGTCCTCAAGTAAAAAAAACATGATGCTCTATCGTCATTATTTATTTAACAAAAATGAAGCTAAAATGCAGAATCACTGTGTGAACATTTAAATGCAGCCAACAATTTAATAGCTAATAGAAACATTTAGCAAGAATAACCTAAATCAGTCATTTTGCTACTTAGTGTCTTGTTGAGGGCCCACACTTCTTTGTAATGTTGCTTTAGGACATTGAGGCTGATGGGCACTCACTTATGCACAATACTTTTAAGGTCCTAAATGGACTAATTCTTGTAGAGTGTTTTTCTACTCTCCTGAAGTACTCCAAGCACTTTATACAACATTCACACAAGCACTGTTTTCTGTAATTGTCAGTACTTCCTAACTAACAATCACACACATTCATACTCCGATGGATGCATCAGGGAGCAAGTGAGGTTTAGTATCTTGCCCAAGGATATTTGGCATGCAGACTGGAGGAGCCAAGGATCGAACTGCCAACCTTCCGATCAGCAGATCTAGCTCCTGAGCTACCGCCACCACTGTCATATGTAGACTTTGCAACACTCCTTTTCTGTTTCGGCCATTCTGTTTTAGATTTGCTTGGGATATTAATTGTGTTGTATGACACAATTTGAGCCAAGCTTTAACTGTCAGACCAGTTCTCCCACATCTGACTTTGGTTTTCAGAAGAGCCCATGGCTGACTCTTTTATTACAAGGTCCCAGGTCCTGTAGCTGCAGAACAAGCTCAAGCCATCACCCTTCTACCGGCCTGCTTTGACAGTTGGTATGGAGTTTGTGTTGACACGCTGTGCTTGGCTTTCTCCTAATGATGTGTTTTGCATTATGCTCTTCATTTTTGTCTTGACTGTACGAAGGTGTTCAGGAATAGCAGCAGGCTGGTGTGAGTGCATCTGCATGCAGTGAGGCAAAGACTTTGAGGATGCCCTAGTGTTAAGAATGGCGACAAAGAAGCCACCTCTCATATTACAACCTGGCTTGGAACATGAGTTTCTACACTTTGCTCAGCCGCGCCCGGTGAGCTTGGAGGCATCTATGACACGACCACTCAATTATCCACTAGACCAATCACCAAAGCGGCCTTCAGCTCTGCTTTACGCAGACCAGTGGAGACACTGATCCCATAACATAACGCGATCTCATGCAGATCCTTCCTGCAAACATCCAGCAGGGCAAGCGATGGCTTCGCCGTAAACACAGCAAGATCAAAGGTGGCCATGAAAACTAGCAGCACTGCCCACAACACACGCGGCAACCACTGCAGGGCCGATACCAACCAACCTTCACTCCACTACCAAGAACAGGCAAAATAAAATATATTGGGTCAGGTCAAAATTAAACTTTGATTCTACCAACCCTCTCTGGTGAGAGGGTTAGTAGAATCAACCCCTACCTATTCAAAATCTAGCCTTACCTAGCTTCTGGAACGTACCAGGCTTGAGGCCACTTTAAAGGCAAATCATCAGGTGCCAAAGGCACTGAAAAGCCTATCCCCAACAGGGAATTAATCCCCACCCGGGTTTGCTCCGAAAATAACAAAGGCAAAACAAAAAACGAGTGCCTAAAGGAAGAGCAAACGCTCAGCTAGACACTCCCCTGTGCTAGCTGGGGGGAGCAGCAGATAGTCCAAAGACCTGCACACAACACAAAAACAGCTATTCATAAACGTAATTACCTTGATTCCTTTTATTCCGATCCCGGACGAGCCCCCACTTTGTTACATTCCCCCAAAAGGGTCCAGGCGATGTGAGGGAAGTAACAAAAAGTGTCCGGGTTGAAAAGAGGAGACAGAGGCAAAATGGTTAAATTAAAGAGTTTTATTAAAGCTTCTATTGATAACTCAACTAAAAGAGACGGGCAAGCCGTTATCACCATTTAAAGAAACAAAACTCGAAGGTTGGTCAGTGAACTGAAAAGTAAGTCAAAAGAATGGTGACCAAGCACACTCCTCTCCACTGAGCAGGAGCAAGCAACAAACAAAAGACGGCTCACTAGCTGCAAACAACACACACAGCTCACTAGCTGCAATCCACTCACATGGCACCTCCCTCCAGAGCTCACCTTTCTCTGCCTTTAAATGGCTTTAATTGCTGATGTGGGTCAGCTGTGCCACAAAAGAAAGGTGGCACCTGAGGCAGGAGGTAAGGTAGGCCACGCCCACACAGGCACTTTCAGGAAGAGGACCTGCTAGGGCCGTAACATGCGCTGAAAAGGCTTCCTCTGCATCACTCTCCCACACAGCATCTCTTTGGTCAAAGAGTGCTAAATGCTTGAACAATGCATGGTGACACCATCTGCAACAAGATGATGTTCTAGGTCTTGGCGCTGGTCTGTGGGTTGACTCTGACTGTTCTCACCCTCCTTCGCCTCTGCTTATCTGGGATTTTCCTTGACCTGCCACTTCGGCCTAAACTATCACTGAGCCTGTGGTCTTCCACTTCCTCACTATGTTCCTCACAGTGGAACCCGGCAGCTAAAATCTCTGAGACAGCTTTTTGTGTCCTTCCCCTAAACCATGATGTTGAACAGTCTTTGTTTTCAGGTCATACGAGAGTTGCTTTGAGGCTCCTGTGTTGCCACTCTTCACAGAAGATGCAAACAGGAGAAAAACTAGCAAACTTAAATACACTTTCTCATGATTTGATTCACCTGTGTATGTAGGTCAAGGGTCAATGAGCTTACCAAACTAATGTTGTGTTTCAGTAATTAGTGCTAAATGTATTAGAATCAATAAAACGTGTCGTCGTTCTGCTGGTGTTTACTGGACGTAGACATCTTTATGTAGCAGCATCACTGTTATACTCCAGAGACTACACACACGTGCATCGTTAACTAGAAACCATATAGCAGCCAGCACTCCAGCATGGTGACAGACTCTGATCTCTGATCTCTTCTTGCTTACCCAGTGTGCAGACCACAAGGTAGAAGCTCTGTGTGAAGCCCTCCAGGCCACCGTACAGCAGTGGCGAGGACGCTTTCCCAGCCCGCTGCCTTTAGAGCTCTACACGTCTTCTAACTTTATCGGTCTTTTCGTGGAGGAGCAGGTGGCCGATGTCCTCAAGCAGTTCGCAGCTGACTTTGCCGCAGAGGCTGTCAGGAAGGCAGGTAGGAAGCGTGAGAGACGTTGCACCCACAATGCTTTCTGATATTAAACATGTTTGTCTTTGTGATGTGTCTTCCCGTCAGTCTGTTCCATCTGTCCCTGTGCGTCTTCATCACGGTCTGTCAGCATCACGTCACTGTCGTCACAGAGTAGTGGTGCTGACTGGCGTTGTGTCCCAGCAGCCACAGTTGCTGATTGTTCATTAGCTCATTAAAGCCTTCGCTCATTCTGTCACTCTAAGTAGAGCGACGTGCCAACATCTCGTGCTCTGCTATATTTTGGTTGTTGAGCATTAAAGAAAAAACAGACACAGATTTCTTTGAATTAAAAGTGAACATTGAGTCTGGAAGCGGTCCCTGTGTAACATCTGTCCTGTCCCTCTGTCAGAAGTCCACGTGGAGCCTCACAAGAAGCAGCTCCATGTGACCCTAGCCTACAACTTCCCCAGTGATCACCTCCCCTCGCTGGAGAAGCTCGCCAAGGGCATTGAAGTGAAGCTGGGATGTGATTGGTTGGCTGTTCTGTTCTCCCGGGACATTCGTTTCGCTAACCATGAGGTAGCTGATCTTCACACTAAACCCCGCATGCTCCAGGACTGCACACATTGAGGACAGCTGTTGTGTAGTGATGTCTGTCTGTTCTGCTTGTCTCTGATTGGCCGATGCAGACCCTGAGGGTGATGTACCCCTACGTGCCGCAGAACGACGACGAACTGGAGCTGGTTCCCGGGGATTTCGTCTTTATGTCTCCTGTAGATCAGAACAGCACCAGCGAGGGCTGGGTGTACGGGACCTCGCTTGCCACCGGGCTGTCCGGCCTGCTGCCTGAGAACTACATCAGCCTGGCGGACGAATGTGACACCTGGGTGTTTCACGTGTGAGCGTAGCACACAAGGAGTTTCACACACTGTCTCATGGCTGCTGAAATATTTGTGAGCGAGCACATTTCACTGGTGAATGTAGACAAAACCCAAAACTGAGTGTTTTGATTTGACCTTACTCCTCAGGATCCAAAAAAACGATCGTTATATTTCAGGGTCGACATCCCGACAGCACGATCTTTCAGCTCAGTTCTATTCCACTTTATTGACATAACGCTACGTTTACAGTGACAGTGTGTTTCCGTCACAGCTCCCACTCGTTCTTCAGCTGTGAGCCCAGTGACAAGAGCAGCAAAGACAGAGGCCTGTTTGACGGACTGCTGGACAGCCGGCGTCCCGACAGCACAAGTCCTGGAGACACACCGTCACTTAGTCTCATCTGTCACCCAATGCAGGTAGTTTCACGTGTCTCTCAGTTATGTGAACTGTGCCCGAGTGCCCCGTCACTTATGGAAGCCTTGGATTTTCAGCAGGTCCTGCGGATCAGCGGCGGTCACTCTCGGCAACCCAAGCGCACTCTTTTTGTGTGCCGCCACGGTGAGAGGATGGATGTGGTCTTTGGCAAACACTGGCTCTCCCTCTGCTCAGATAGTAAAGGTGAGCACGTCCACACATGTACGCGGTCCCACTTCATTACTGTCTTTGAGGAGTGGACATGCAGCAGTGCTTCTCTTCCCGCCTCTGCAGGCAGATACGTGCGTTCCAACCTGAACATGCCACCCAGTCTGCCTCTGTGGGGAGGTCAGAGAGACTATGACATGGATGCTCCCATTACTGTGTTTGGATCCACCCAGGCCCGGCTTGTGGGTACGTGACTGGTGTAGATGTGAGCGGTGTAAAAACCCCGCTGCTCATGGGCAGTCTGACGTTTTTGTTTGTGCGTTCTTCTGCAGGTGAAGCCTTGTTAGAGAGCAACACAGCGATAGACTTTGTGTACTGCTCTCCGGCTCTGCGATGTGTTCAGACTGCACAGAACATCCTGAAAGGTAAAAAGCGGTCTGGCCTGCGCCCCAGCACTCGCACTGACACATTGAGAAGGTGCCTTTTCTTTTTTCTGTTCTCTGATGACTTTTGGTGTGAACAGGTTTACAGCAGGACAGTAAGCTGAAGGTGCGAGTGGAACCGGGGCTTTTTGAATGGACCAAGTGGGTGTCTGGGAGCTCGATGCCTGCATGGATCCCTCCCACCGACCTGGCTGCTGCCCACTTCAGTGTCGACGCAACTTACAGGTGATGGCTGCCGAGCAGTGACGTTTACTTCTGGGAGGTGTTTGGATGCTGACTGTGTGGTGGCGCAGACATTAGAGATCCTAGAGAAGGGTTTTCACACCTCCAATATGTATCTCCACGAGTGGGAGGGCAACAGGTTAGTGCTCGAATAGTTCAGCCTAGCTCAGAGAACATGGATGGCAGAGCTACAGCTGAACCAGGATTAGCTCACATACGGCTGGTCCTGCTGTTTCATATGTTTCAGACAGCTACAGGCAACAGGGAGCTAATAGCATGTATGAGCTAGCTTGCTTATTTGGAACATTTGAAAGTTGGGACGCTCTAAATATAAATCCACACAGAAAGCAGTGATATGAGCGAGTCATGTGCTGATGGGATGTTGGTGGTTGGATGTTCTTGAGCGCACGAGTCGTGACTGTTTTTTTTGTGGCGTACTGCGATAAAGATCCACTGCTGGTTTTCAGCCTTGTGCACAGTGGCTGCTCCAGACTCTCTGTGGAGTCTTTTTGTACATGAACTTTTATTTTGAGATGTTTTGCTACCGTCAGATTTCTAATGAACCAATATTTTTCCTAAGATAGAAAATGTCAAGCATTGGACTTCTGTTGTCATTATGGGATTAAGAGATTTGCTAATCTTTGCGTTCTGCTTTAACTGACAGTAAAGTCAGTGAGGCCCAACCTTCGGGGGCTTGTGAGCAGCAGCAGGAACCGTGTGCATGCCGTGTTTATTCAGTCTGCCTGTTCTGCAGAGATCTCCTCCTCCTGATTGACTGAAGGATCCACAGCGAGTCTGGAGGCCACGCCCACTCAGAGCCACAAGGAACAAACCGACCAACACCACCGCCTAACATATTTCACTATATTATTTGTCTCAATGCAGACCTCTGATCCCAGTCAGCAAGCTCACTGTGTCCGAGACCTACGAGAACTACATGAGCCGGAGCTATCAAGTAACCAAAGATATCCTGTCAGACTGCAAAAACACCGGTAAGAGCCGCACAGCAGAGCTGCTGCACATGTGGAGCGCCTAAACATCAGCTTTCCCCATGTTCATGTGTTTGTGCATCCTGCCTGGGTTTCCACTCTCCATAGGAAACAACGTGCTGATTGTAGCCCACGCTTCGTCCTTAGAGGCCTGCACGCGCCAGCTGCAGGGCCGCAGCCCACAGAGCGCCAAGGACTTCATCCAAGTCGTCCGAAAGGTCCGCTCACACGTCTTTTTTTCATCTGGTGCATCTGTTTTATCTTCTTTTATACATTCCACTTTTCTGTCCATCTATCACTGCGTCCGTCTGGCTCTCCAACCTCCTCTCATCCGGCCCATTAGTGGCTGGAAAACAGGGATGTGTTCGCTGTGTAGAAGAAAAAACAGCCAAGCTGTATCAGTCTGACAGTTTCTAGAGAATCGGAGAATAAAACATGTTCACATATATGAGTCTTAAACTGTGCAGCTAAGAACAGGACACTTCCTCCTCCTGAAATCGTGTGATGAGTCTTATTATCTAACATGATTTCTGTCACACAGAATCAAGTTGGAATAAGAAATGTTGGCATCTATGATCACAAGCATTCACTTTAAAGTGTTTTAGTGCCCAGCTTGCTCATTTTCAGCAGCAGGGAGGCCACTGGCGCTGCTGTACACAGTTTGTGACATCGTGTTTGTGGGTTCCTACCAGACTAAACTTCCTCTTTAGATAACGTTTGTTCTCTGGGTGGCTCATTAGGGGGAAATGAGTTTATGTATCTCACGTCACTGAGGCTTTAGTGTTTATCCAGGGTGTTAATGTGAAACAGGCAAACCAAACACGGCTACAGAAGATTGGAAATGCCCAGAGTACAACTGATAACACGAAGTGAAGTGCGTGGAAACGTGTTTCCCTCTCAGTTTTACTTTGGTTTCTCTTTTACAGTAAATGCAACGGAACAAAAAAGCAGCTTCATGTGTTTTTTATCAGGATTTGCTGGCTTAGCAACAGTAAACCAAACAGCTTTGTACCCGTGCCATTAAACACAGTAGAGTACGGGCAGCGCCCGTTCTGTCCACGGTTCATGTTTCTGTCAGTGAGATGCTTCATATGGACGTCTTGGCGCTGCGTTTTAGTTTCACGTGACTGTGCTGCTCTGTGAAACATCAAATACCTTCTCACAGTGTCATGTGACCCCACGCGCAAACTTTGCTTCAGAAAAAAATAACGACGTAAGAAAATAAAGGGAAATGAGTGTGTTATAGCAGCAAGTATAAAACATGTTTAATATGTTCTATATTTTGGAAAGAACTCATCTTCACGACAGGAAGTATTGTAGCTACAAACATGCTGTTATGTATCGAAAACAACACCAAGAAGTCGGTCATTTCCTGTTTCATATTTTTAACCAAAATAAAAAAAAATTGGAAACAAACAAATTTGTTTATACTAAAATGAAAATTTAGTGTAAAATCTTTAAATGATTAATGAAACAGTGATGTGTATTTATGTTTTCATCGTTTTTATCGCTGATTGAATCCAAAGAAAGGACACAAAGATTGTAACTATTATCCTTTGGTGTTTCGTCCACATTCACAGGCTGCGTCCGTTTGTTGTCATCAGAGTCTTTAAATCTTCCCGAGTAAACGTACACGTGGAACACAAAGTCTTGTAACATCACATAAAGCTATGATATCTGTGATGTGAGTCGTGGGTTCCTTCCTGTTAGACTGTGAATATTTCTCAAGTGTCAGAAATGAGGTTCTGCATTTTGAAACATGGGAAAATCCAGGAAACGATAATGAAAAAGGTTTTTGTGTCGAACCGCCGTCATCTTTAGTCTACTGTCCGAGTCACGTTTCTTTTGCTCCGCTTGCTCCTCAGATCCCCTACCTGGGCTTTTGCTCCTGTGAGGAGCAGGGGGACACGGGAGTGTGGCAGTTAGTGGACCCCCCCATCCTCCCCCTCACACATGGACCAAACCACAGCTTTGACTGGAGGGAGACACTCCTGCAGGAATGACACCAGCCTGGTCAGACCCTCTTAACCTGATGATGTTCACCCTGCCCCCGCCCCTCCTCCAAAAACACTGGACCTTTCCCCTTTCAGCCTGTGGAGCACGGGGAGCCTCGGCTTTCTGCCCTCGGTGACAAATCCCAGCCAGCGAATGCCGACACAGTTAGCTTTGGCAGTGTGGCTCGTGCTCAGATATTACCCACCCAGTCTCAGGAAATGTTGTGAAATTAGCATCAGACCATAAGACAGGAGTTCTGTCCTTGTATGAATGCATTCAAAATGACGTTTGATTTTAGTGAGGACTCACAGTTTGATCTATTGAGTTGTGATTACAGCACAGTTGCATTCTGGCTATAGGTATCAATTAAGCTTTTCTATCAATAACATTTGAGGCTATAACTTGTTGGAACAAAGTGTGAAATTAAAATCGGGGAAAATGACGTCTTAAACGTGTTAAACGTGTTAATTGTAGGTATTACATTTGGACAGGACGGGGTAAAAAAGATTAGTCACAGTGGACTGACCAATGCACCTAGACTCCATTTACAGTAACCAGCAGTCCAAAGAGTTCCCTTTGTCCGAGGCAAAGAAAGTCATCAGATACTGTTTCATTCTAACTTTAGAATAAACCACTTCATTTGTTTCTTTGTGGCCTTTTAAGTGAGAACCTTAAAAATTAAAGCTTTTGCTTAAACATATGTGAAGGATCCTGAAAGCTGATTTATTTCAAACCCTTTTCGTTCTATGGTGGAGTTTCTCAAAATTGAATGAGACTGTGGATGGTTTGTAACCCCATCAAAAACAAAAGCATGGAGTTTTACTAGAGGTGGCATCCTGCCGCTCCCACGTCACCAGCTGAGGTAAAACATTTACGCCACAGCTTGAAGTATTGGTCACACCCTCCCGATGCCCTCACACCACGCATCCCCGCGCTGTCGTCTCCATAGGTAGCACACTGAGTATACCAGTGTCTCTGCAACAACGTCACAACTGGCAATACCGACAATCATACAGTAGCTTCTTGATTCTGGTCCAGCAGCAGTTTGTGTCTGTTTATGTTGTTCAGAGAGGCTCTGAACGAAGTCTTCCAATTTTATTTGTATTTATTTATAAGCCTTTATTGTTACAAGCAAAAATAATTTAAAAAAACAGGTATCATTTCTAACAGCATGCAAGAACTTATGCTCTGTACCTCAGGTGTTGACTACATTTAAGACACACAGAGAGTGTGTGTGTGTGTGTGTGTGTGTGTGTGTGGTTTGAAAACTGTTCCATTGGTTGACTGTGGTGTTGCCCCTCTCTAAAATGAAACTGGTGTCCCCTGATGTCCTGACTGCCATCAGTAGCTGTAGCAGGAACAACGTATTCTCACATCCGCTCTTTTTTAACACTCTGAGTTTAGGGAGACTCCTGGGGAATGCTGACAATGCAAATGAGTTCCCACTGCATGTACTTCCTCTAATCTCAGTGTATTAATACATACTAGCAAAGTAGACTGCATTGTTCCAAATGCAGAGCAGCTTCCATTGCTAAAACAGGAGCCAAGGCTGTGTTCACATGTAGCATCATGGTGTTCATCACAAACACCACAGAAAGAGCTCGACAGCTTGAAAAAGCTACTCAGTGCTGATTATTTTAAAGGGTCACTGTGTAGAAAGGTGTGACTTTAGGAGTACTGGTCCTTTAAAGAAACGGTTTGGCACCGCTGGGAAATGTAGTCATTGACTTCCCTCCAGCTGTACCGGTGCCATGTCTGCTGCAGACAACAGGAGAGCTCCACTCAGGCACATTACAGGTTAAAGCACCGGCAGCTGGTGGATATAGAAGATTCAGGACTAATAACAGCATTTGGTATTTATTTAATAACCTGTTATAAGCTTGACTGGTATTTGTTTGTCTTTGTAAGCTGTATCACTTTCCCTCAGATTTTTAAACTAACCTTAGCTAGCATGAAAATGAAAGTAAACCTGGCTCTAGCAAACTGTAAATTATGAAGACCTAACAATATATTTTGCTCTCAGAGTAAAGAAAAGAAGCATTGTAAAAAAAAAAAAAGTATCACGAGTCTGCAATGAAACCTCTTACTGAGAAGCATCTACTTGATCGATGGCAGTCAGTCAGGAGAAGCACACCAGTGGCGACACGCTCGTGATGCTTGAGTCAGTACAGTCCACCAGGTGAAGACGGAAACCCCACATCGGTGAACTCTGACCTGCTAACCTCTTGTAGCATTGCTGAATTCTGTCACTGTGTTAATGCACAGTGGTCACAGATGCTGACAGTAT
>VUQR01008268.1:16689-26894 GCA_015108515.1 Hemichromis elongatus | reverse complement strand
TCTCTCACCCCAACCGGTCGCAGCAGATGGCCCCGCCCCTCCCTGAGCCTGGTTCTGCCGGGGGGTTCTTCCTGTTAAAAGGGAGTTTTTCCTTCCCATCATCGCCAAAGTGCTTGCTCACAGGGGGTCATATGATTGTTGGGTTTTCTCTGTATGTACTATTGTACAATATAAAGACTGTTGTTGTGATCTGGCGCTATATAAATAAAATTGAATTGAATTGAGGCCGATCGCAGGATTTTTCAGGCCCTTTAACGCGCTCAGAAACTCGTGACGTTTGCACACGCCCCAGGTCTGGCGTAGATTTGCGTATTTTAACGGTTTTGCATACAGAGAGTAGGAAACGATGCAGACTTACTCCCACAGGTGGCAGTGTTGCAGTGCTGCCAGGTGGAGGGTCGCTGGAGCCAGGCGCAGTGCTGGTCAGCCAGAGTCCTGCCGGTCTTGCTGTGAACGCAGTCCACCCTGCGTGACTGGAAGCCACTCCCACAGACCACAGTGCACGCCCGCCACGCACCGGGACGCCACTGAACATCGCACAGGTCAGACGAACAGTTGCGCACGGACACCGGTCTGGAAGAGAAGAGGTTTGGAGTTGGTATTTATTGAAGGGGATCGGTGATCGATGTTCTCCTCCTCCTCTCTCTGTGGAGTGGCAGCTCTGATCACGTCGTTCCTGGTGGGTGTTACACTCCACCATGGCTGCTCTTCGTCAGTGATTCAGTTCAGACACATTTCTAGACGCAGCCAGCAGGGGGAGGATTTGGCGGTCTCAGGTTCAGGAGCGCCAGCTCACACTGGGATTGCCCCGAGGGGTGGAGTTAGGGATCGTAGGTGGTCAGAGCCGCCGCTCTTCTGCACTGAATGAAGGTGGTTCGGTCACCTGACCGGGATGCTTCCCTGGCGGCCTCGTAGGCGGCGAGGCCCAAAGGACAGACCCAGGACCCACATAATATTAACAATATGAGTGATGTTCAGTAAAAAGAAAGGGACGGTAAAGCTGACAGATAATAACAAACACCTGCAGACTGACACAGGAAGAACAAGAGCGACGCACAGACTTAGACCGGTTTTGAACATTTACCTGCTGCGGAGGTCACAGTCTGTGTAGGAGGAGCCGTTGGCGTGCTGGCAGACCACCGATCTCTTCTGCACGGTGGTGGTGGGGCCCAAACACCTCCCCGAACACTACGATTCAAAGAGTCACACGTGAAGCTCGCTTTCCTACACAGTGTAAAGTGCACACGTTTGATTCAAGGTCCGACTCTACCTTCCCCCACGGACTGGTCACCCAGACGGGGCAGTTATTGGCCGAGCACGGCTCCGCGTCCGCCGGCCGACTCGCGCCCTCGCAGGCCGCCGCCGGCAGCGTCCTCGCTGCACCTCTGGCGTCCAGCTGCTGACAGGTGACCCGCCGCTGCTTCTGGCCAGCGCCGCACGAGGCCGAGCACTTTGACCACTCCGACACCGACCATCTGACGCGAAGACGGCGAAACATTAAGCACACAGAAGATTTGCAAATGCGTTAAAAAGTTTCAAATGAAACTTCCGTCCAGGCATTTTCCTCTCCTCCTATAAACAAGACTCTGTCCTCTGCTCATCCAAGGACGACTCTCTCCTCTGCTCCTCAGGAAACCAGAGGTGACAAATGAAAGGAAAAGAGCCCTACAATCAGGGATCCGGAGGCGCTGTTCAGCTGCCATCTTTGCTGGCACAGTGCGGATCTTCTTAAAAGGAAAAGTTACTGAAGATCAACAGAAAACAGTTCATACGAACCAGCCTGTAAGTAAGTAGGTAACATGTATTGATACAGCGTTTGTCATAGTGCTTCACAATAAAAGCAGAAGTCTGAATAAAATAATACAAAAACAATAATTAAAAGCTCAGTTGTATAGAAATGTCTTCAGCTGCTTTTTAAAAGAGTCAGTGAAGTCTGCACAGCGTAAGGACGACGGAGGGCAGCTGCACAGCCCGATCGCCACGGGTTTCAAACCGACAAACAGCGACCTCTGACCTCAGTGCTCAGGAAGAAGCACGAAGGTTTCATCAGGTCAGAGATTTACTGGAAAACTTCACCACGTAGAGCTCGAAAAGTTCAAACTCCAATTTTTAAAACGAAACCTTAGAAGCCAAACCTGGAGTTACATGTGACTTCCTGTCAGCGCCGCGGCGATCGGTGCAGTCTGAAGACGACGCAGAGCCGATTTGTTGAAACCAGTAAAAAGACCGTCACAATAATCCAGGCAAGAAGAACTAAAAGCACAAATAATGACCTCAGGCTCCTTTGACACCAGCGGTGTGACGTCAGAAATGCTTCTTAGATGACAGAAACGTGGATCGATTCTCACGAGACAATAATCCGTCACACCAACGACGCCAGGAGCCTAAAAAACAACATCTGCTTAATTTCTGAAATCGTGAGCAAACTCTCGTGTCCCGATGGCGGCGACGCTCCTCCAACATCAAGCCAAATTTTTATTTCATTTTTTGGAGGAACGGTTTTAATCCAACCACCGATCACAGACTTGCCAAAGAGCACTAAAGCTGATCTTAAGATGAGATGAATTAGAATGAATGAATCAGCTATGTGCCCCGCCCCCCCACTGAAATCTCCACCCCTGCTCCAGCTGCAAATCCTCTGCAGCATTTTTGGTTTCTGAGTGTGGAGCGCTCCGTCAGCCTGCAGCAGTACAGTTTTATCCCGAGTTGAGCTAACAGCGGGTCATTTGTGTTGCATTAGCGAGCGTAGCTGACTCAGTGTGTGGCAGCAGAGCCGGAGGGGTGGGGGGGGCTGACTGATGGGCCGTGTGATGGGTAAAGGCAGGCTGGCAGAGCTGGAAGCAGCAGGGGGGCTCGGGGTGAGGAGATTCTGCTGAGAGTTACACTTCTGACTGCTCTTGGTGAATTCATTAGCGGCCGACCCTCTGCTCATCAGAGTCGGCGTGCGAAGGAGCCGAAGCGCCGCGGGCACGCCAACTCAGAGCGGGAAAGGAAAAAATGTCAGTCAGTCGGCAGGTTTATTCTATAATCTGTCAATATCGTGGCGGCGCTCCACAGGAAGCGCTGCTCTCGCCTGTTTGTGAAGAAGTTTCATTAATAAAACACACGGGCAGGTGAGCGGTGAGGCCACGGCTCGACTTTGTGATTAAAGCGGTTTTAAACATCGTCTGCTTTGTCTGTTTTTCAGCCAAAACCTCAGACACGTGTCCACGTCGGTGCCCCGCTCCCCAGCACTAGATGCTTGATGGGCGGAGCCACTAGACAGGTACTCTCCACCTGTGACAACCACCGAGCTGCACGCGACCGACCGACCGCCGCATGGGGCGGTCTGCTCCTGGATCGTCTTCCTTTCAACTATTCATTTCAAAGGTTTTCAGAAGTTTGGGGAGGAGCTGCCTTGTGCTGGACACGCCCCCCAAAGAGAGAAACAAAGAAGCTTAGACCGTAACGTTCATCATTTCTTGAAATGCAGCTCAACGTCAGCAGGATCAACTGCACAGCTGGTTAACATGTGACGCACAGAACCAACGATTCGCGCTCACAATCACGTGAACGTGACGATCGAGCGTACCTGGGGGGGCAGGCCTGTCTGTTGCAGGGGACCGGGGACGTGACGGGTTTCGGTATGCTTTGACACACGCTGGGGTCAACGTCCTTTCCGTCCAGAGAGACGCATCGGATCCTCCGCAGCCACGTCCCTCTGCTCCCGCAGGAAGTGCTGCAGGTGGTCCAGTCGCCGAATCTCCAGCCAAACTCTGCAGACCGAAAAGAAGAAACATCGAGATGCATGAGATCCAAAATCTGCCTAAACGAATGTTCTGCAAATCAGCAGAAGATTCTGGGCTCTCAGTGACGGTCAGTCGGTTTGTATGAGGACAGATGTGCTCGCCATGATGCCATCACTGGTCTGTGAAGCCAGGTCTAGCAGAAGCAGTGCACTTCCTGTTAAGCCCCGTGTACAGCAGGGGGCAGCAGTCCTCAATAAAACAAGCGCTAAACACATTTTTATTTAGTTGTTACAATCCAGCATAGATAACGTGTCACAACTGAAATAAACTGACTTTAGTTGCTCAATGAAGCCATTTTTAATTATACAACACCAGCATCCCGACAACTGCATGCCGATTGGTCGGTTAAGGACAACAACAACAATAACAACAACAACAGCAGAACAGGATGTTGTCCCGTTTCCAAAGATAACTCCAGGAAACATTAGCAGCGCCGTTAAAGCTCAGCAGGAACTTCCATGAGTGTAGAAGAAGCAGCTGGCTGTGATGGTTCTCTGCTGCTTCTTGCTTCACGCCCCAAATCAAAATGGAGGATGCTGTAAAGCGCCTCGTGGTGCTGTGACATCCACAACAGAACTCGATCCACCCTTGAACCCTTTTATAACAAAATCCCCAGAAAATCTTTTACTCCAAATTCAGATTTTGGATCTACAGCGCCAGACTTGTAGCCCCGCCCACAATTCTCCCTCGTTTATCTTCCTTTGTGACTCTAACAGGTGTTTAGTTTAGTACATGAATCTCCAGTTTTAATCAGCAAGACTTCAAACCGACGACTGAGACCAGAAACTCAACAAAGATCCAGTCAAAGTTCACCAGAGCAGCCTCATACTCTTTTGTGCCCCCTGCTGGACAGTAGAAGGAATGCAGCCTAAAGGCACTTTGCACCATCTGAACATCTCAGACGCCAAATCCATCTTTTATTCAAAGTCATCGTGGCTGACACCAGACATCTGTGCTCCACAGAATACGTGACACCTCAAAGGTCAGTGAAAATGACTTCTGATCGATACGTTTATTGATTTATAGATTCTGTCCTGCGCTGGATCCTGATCTGCATTCGGAGAGGCAATCTCCTTCGCTCGGCCGCAGTTTGTGAAGGGAAGACTAAAGAAGCTAAAGGCCAAAGCAGGACGGCGCTCGCTGGAATATTAGAGCATCCTGTCACAGTCATCAGCTGTTGGCGGGACAGGGTCACGCAGAGACGTGGAAAACAACGATTTACAGAAGCGGCGTACAGATGGAGCCGCATCGTTCATGCACGCATCTGCTGAATGGCCGCTGTCGCAGGGAAGCAAAGTGTAAGCGCGACTGTTGTAAATCTTTGGAATCATTTTGATTCGTGTGAGTTATTAATAGTGTAACATAAAAGCGATGCCTGTGTGCTCTCTAAAAGCTCCTCATCAGCCCAGGACGTTCCCTCCCCCGCCAGTGTTCCCTGGATGCTCCACTTACCTCGAGGAGACGTTTCCACAAAGCGCTTTCTGTTTTTAATCTATTTACTTTAACCGAGCTTCACACTTTAAGCAGCTTTCTGGCTTCTCGTCCTCTCAGACACATTAAGCACTCCTCGCCACCCACGCGCGAATTAGGAGGCACGCATCCTGCCATTTATCGCTCACTCGGTTAAATTATCATGGGTTTCATGACTTCAAGCGCACTCGCTGTGTTTACCTTCCTCTCCAGAACTACTGACATCATTTTCTTGGTTTATTCATGCAGATGCAGCTTCAGCAAGACCATAAAAATGTTTTCAAGCACACAATAAAAATTCAGTTAACATCATAACAATCTGAGAAGAGTCGTGGACACACTCAGGAAAGGTAACACAGGAGACACCGGAGCGTCCCTTACTGAACTGCTCATGTCCTCATCAACAGGTGAACGGGGAGGTGATTAATATAATCATGTGGTTTGAACACAGCAGAACGACGTCACCATCGTCCACGTTCAGATTATTAACACTTGGCTGAGCTTCGGCTGCAGCCGTGCTGCCTCCAGACTAACCATCAACCTGATTCCTGCACAGGACCATATGCATTTACATTTTTTCCAAGATAAAGCTTTATACCAGCCATCCACAGTATAATAAACCTGCATTTTTTGTAACCTGTGGTTGAAAATAAAACCTCCCGTCCTATCGAGGCCGGTGATGTAAACACTCACCTTCACTGTGAACGGATATCCAGGCTGACAGTATTTGCTTGGTGCTGTTGATGAAGGTCTGGCATCTGTAGCGGCCTGCAAACTTCCCCTGGAGCGTGCCGACTTCGAGCACCCGACCTCCCACCAGCATCCTGTACTGCAGACCCCGACCGGGATCTGGGGAGTGAGCCTGACCCGAAACCTCCTTCAGGGTCCGGTTGTTGTAATCCCAGCGCACAGGCAGTCTGTGGTCGGGAACTACCGGACAGCCTGCGACAGGCAGGAGCAGAAATAATGTACGAATTTAAAATCATAACGCTGGAAATGCTAAACAGGGACTCCAAGTTCAGACATTAATGCAGCGCTAATGGATGTGTGAGGAAATCCATCTGAAGGTTAGGGGTGCACTGCTTACTCAGTGAGTGCTTTTCTAATGTGACAGCAGCTCAGCGATGGAGGCACGTGAAGCAAAGCGGCTCGTTCGTTTTAAAACACTCAGCGGGACGTTTTTATCCTGCAGACTCAGACTGACGCTGTCTGAGACCTTCTCTCCTTAGAAAGTCTAAAGTTAAGGACACTTCTATCTGACTCTGAAAAGGTTCAAACTTCACCCTTTATAATAATAAACAGCAAATTCAATTCAAATCATCTGGGCTGTTGTGGTCTTGTCTACTATATTAATCTGTGACTCCGTCCCTCTGTGACTCCGGGCCGATCATGCTGTCCTCATAGGAGATATCAGCCGTGGTTGTGAGAATAAGGTGACTATGGAGAGCTATTTGTACAACAGGTCTCTCCGTTCAGCTCCATAAGGAAGTGAGCCGTGGCTGTTTAAGGGGTCCTGGTCTGCCAGAGCTTATCTTTATATTTCTACATGCTGTGGTGCCTTTTTTGGGAGTATTTCAAGTTGCTTTACATCAATACAACCGTTATGTCCCACGTTTTGATCATTTTTATCCATTAGGTCCATAGTAACTGCATAAACTACAAAAAAAAAAATTTAATCTTTTGTTTGTTTTACACGTAGTTCTAGTTTCAGAGTTTATCCCTCAAAACTGTACATGAGCGTCTTCATAGTTTCATTTTTAAACACACAAAAATTTTTATAAACTGCGGGAAAAACGAAAATAAATATTATTGTGCACAATTTGCAAAAAAAAACAGCATCAAAATAAATTATTTCCAACAACAGTGCGATTTAAGATCTAAGCCTCCCAGAAACTGAAAGGCACAAAGTCAAACACGACTTTCATAAACACCAGTGAACCTGTGAAAGGCCCTGATTGGTGCACGATAGTTGGTTTATTCCAGCGTGGGACGTGCCGTGAACAGCTGATAGGATCGGCAAAGCGTGTTTCTGCATTATGTTTTTGTTGTTGCCAGCAATTTTTGAGAAGACATTTGTGAAATGAAACCACGACAAGTTGAATGCATGTTATGTAAGTTCAACTCCTCCAGTTTTATATGGAAAAAAATAAATTTTGCAATTCTACCGGGATTTTAAAAAGTTATTTAAAACGGAGCGTGCCCGCTCCGACGGGCTCTAAAGGTTATCAAACCTAACGTACCCGGTTACAACGCAGCTACAGCTCGTTAAAGGTGCAAATCCCACCATCACGAGTCGTTATGCCTCTGTTGTGTTACAGTGCAGAGTCACAGTTCCTGCTTCACAGACTGGTGCATCTGCTGACACACACGAGAGAAGAAAAGCGTACCTATGCGCAGGATGTCTCCAGGTTTGATGAAGACGCTCGTGCCGCGCCGTGACGCCATGAGGACTCTCCTCCTGCTCAGCTCCTGAGACGCTGGAAGCACCCAGCTCCCTCCGGCTGGATAAGGATCTGCACACACAAACGTTAAACGTGAAGCCAACACGAGCGATTATGTCCAGAGGTCAGCTTTATGTGTGAACCCACCATGGACCTTCAGGACTGTGGAGGCGGTGGACTTTCCAATGGCGTTGGTGGCGGTGCAGGAGTAGGTGCCCTGGTCGTGCAGGGAAACATTTCGGAACCACAGCGAGCCAGACGGCAGGGAGACGGCGCCGGCGTCCGACGGCCCGTCCTTCCTGCGCCATGAAACCGTGGGCCGAGGGACACCTGACAGAGGAAGTAGCGTTAATAATTTCAACAACGACAAATCTTTAGAAGAAGACTGAAGGTCAACAACTTTTGTGGCGTGATGCTAATGCTTCAGGGAGTTTGGAGGAACAACAACACGTCTCTTCCTGTTAAAAGGGAGGTTTTCTTCCCCACTGCTGCCATGTGCTTGCTTATAGGGGGTTTCTCTGTATTATTGCAGGGTCTTTACCTTCCAATATAAATCGCCTTGGGGTGACTGTTGTTGTGTTGGTGCCATTTAAATAAAAATGAATGGAATTAAAATTAATTTTATTACAAATGTAAAATAAAGCCATTAAATCAAAGTATTCAGACTGCATTTGATCGATGGCGTATTTACCGGCGTAATCATGAAGAGGGCGACAGAGAGACGGATCGCTGACATAAATCTAAAATCAAACTCTGGCTGAACCACACGCGGCTTCACTTCCCGCAAACCGTCTGAGCAGCGGCTGATGTGAGGTGAGGATGAGCAGCAGGCGACGGGCCGTGTGACGCGGCTCTCCATCCTCCTCGCCGTGTCAGAGTCGGACCCCGGCAGCGTGGACGTTCCCTGTTTATCAGCACAGCTCTCTGCAGGAGAAGTGCTTCTTTTCCGTTTTTGAGAGAGAGAGATATCACGACGTGTTTTCCCAAGCTCCGCGCTCTCCGTGATGTTTACCCCCCAACACACCCCAACTCCACAACACTCCACTTGGACTCACTGCCTTTCAAGCAACCCTAAATAAGTGAAGGCAGAAATAATTAGCATGCATTAATTAAAGCAGTGCTTCTGTTTACTTGTGAAAATTAGAAGCATAAACAACTCATGAAATGTTCATTTTATGCACAGGATATATACGGCACATGAAGGTGACAGACTTAAAGCGTCTGAAGTCCCAGCTAACACAAGAAGAGCCAAAACAGATCGTTGTGCATGCAGAGCTGCACGGCGGCACAAAACAAGAACGTGAAAGCAAAAAAGGAAAATGTTGATTTTGCCTGAAAACACGGCCACATGGTCGAGTTACTGATAATCTCTGCGCAGCACTTCCACACTTTGAGCTGGATGTACTGAGGATGTACTGTGACCACACCCTTCTTTGAAAACGCCGATGACGACAGCAGCGGCGGCTCTCAGCTGCAGGTTGGACTGTTCGGGTCCAGTTGGAGTAATTTTCTGGAACGGGAGATTGACAGACACATCGGCGTCCACTTTCACGTTGCCGACTTTTGTCGAGTGATACGGTGAAGCTGGCGATTGATTGGATAGCCGACGCTCGCACTCTAACCTTAAATTATTCGATATGAAATTGAACCTATGACTGAGAGCTCTGGGTGGAAACTGAAAGAAAAAAGATGGAGGACAGAAGCGGCAGAAATGAACTTCCTGTGACCAGCGCCTGCGCTCAGCTTCAGCGACAGGCTGAAGAGCTGCCCCTCCTCCAAAAGGAGCCAGCTGAGGTGGTTCAGCCATCTGACGAGGATACGGAGGTCAGACGTTTCGCCTCCAACACTGGAGGAGGTCGTCTTACACTGCCGGCCCCGTGACCAGGACCCCGGCGTTTGGGAGAAGATGAATAGGTGTAATCAAAGGTGAACGTGATCATGGTCCTCTGAGCATCTTCCAGCTACATGCTAAAGGACAGGAGTGGAGCTCAGTTCATAGCTCTTTAACTGTCGTGTGTCTTTGTTAGAGTCGGTGTGGACAAAGACACGAGGCCACCAGTACTGCGTGCACCGGATAACTGGAGGAACAGGATTCTAGCTCCTTTGTAGCAGCAGAGTACGAGCAGGACTTGGACACGGCTCAGAGTTTAGTCTCTCAGCACTTCGTATACTGAGGTGAGCGAGCTGAAGTGAGGCGTCCAGACGTGTTTCTTACTCTCAGATCAGACGTCTATGAACACCCAGCTGCCAATAGAAGAAAGCTCTGATTTTCCAAGATGTCACTCTCTATTACAGACCTCACATCACCCAATCAGATGAAAACTAACTTTCAATCTGCTTTATCTACACACACACACACACACACACACACACACACACACACACACACACACACCACACACACACACACACACACACCCACACCCACACACACACACACACACACACACACCCCACACACACACACACACACACACAGGCAGGCACACAGACACACACCTTGCTG
>VUQR01008268.1:0-13255 GCA_015108515.1 Hemichromis elongatus | reverse complement strand
GAGAAGCCCAGAGGGGAGATACATTAGAGGCTCCCTTATGCAACAGGAGTCTGTCAGACAGCTGTCAGCTACAACGTCAGGCTACGTACAGGTGGGCTTTAGACAAAAACAACACACCTCCCCTGTAAGGGGAGCAAACGCCAGCAGGCCGGGCTCAGCGATGCCTCATCTTTCAAATGTAGTACAGCCAGGCCTGAGGAGTAACACACAGCACACAGAGCTCACACTAAGGTTTGTAGCAGTACGATTACGAGAGAAACATTGCAAACCGATGGTGCTACAAGCCGCAGACATTCTGCTGATACGCTGCAGCCTTTTAAAACAGGAGAAAGGTGTCAAATGTGTTCCAGTCTATTCCAGACAGTGCGTTTACAGAGCAGCGGTGGTTTGCATGTAGATCAGGCAGCGATAACTGTTCACTGCGCTCTGCGCCACCCAGCAATGTAAGAAAAGTGCTTGTTCTTTGATCTGCGTCTCTGCTGTAATAACGCAGACGTGAACTTTTTACTGAGGAATAAAATAAATAAACGCTGCAGACCCGGTAAATCTGATAAAAGTCCTTTTTAAAAGGTCAGTCAGCAGCGCAGCGTGATGCACAGCTAACTTCAGCTGTTATCAGGCTCAGCTCGCTCCACAGTTTCAGCACTTTGATAAAACTCAGTCAAGGGCGGCTGCAGAACATTGTGTTTTACTCTGCAGCCCACAGGTCTTGTAAATGTCAATCAAGCGTCCGTCTCACGCTGGCTTTCAGATTTCCGACGGCCTTCCGTCCTCAGAGGTTCTCTGACTTGGATTGAAAGAACCTTCTGACATTTTGGGAAATGTGTTTGTTTACCGGCATCAAATCAGAAAATCAATATCAATTTCATCTCAGCACATTTTGTACCGACAAGTTCAGGATGTGATTAAAAGAAGCTGAGCAGCACAGCGGGGAGACGGAGGCTAGCACCACCTGTCGTGCATCATTTCCTCTTTAAACCACGTTCGTAAACAGAATGAGGAACACGGAGGACTCCTCCCATACTGAAGCTAACAACTTGTAGGAAGCAGCAAAGCACGCTCTCTCTGCAGCCGCCAGCCGTGCTGTGATTGGCAGCTCCGCGGCGATGGCTTCCACGTGCTGCTGCCTGCTCCCACGCGTGGGCTCCGTCGCAGTGAGTCGCGGCTCCATCTGCATTTCACAAGTTCAAGTTTAGCAAATCCAATGTGTTTTTTTAAAAGGGAGGGCTGACGAGGACAAAAGTGTACGAGTGCAAAATGTGTGGTCTTCCTGCTTCAGAGCATCATCAATAGTCACTGGACCAGAGCTGCTCCGTGAGCTTTCACTCCCGTGCCATCGGAAAGGCCAAACACTGCATCGTAACCACGGGCTGTTAAAATGAGCATCACGGCTCAAAGTCAATAAACCCACCGATAGAATCTGCTGGCTCACCTCATGTGCCAAAACGTTCATCTGTAGAGGGACTGAGTTTATAAATCAGTGAACAGCAGCAGAATAAATGATTCACAATATTCTCTCATTTCACTTTCTCAAGGAAAAAAACACCGCGAGGCTGAAAACATGACAACGGTCAGCCCCACGGACGGCTCTGGCACCACCGATGTGCCGGCTTTGCTTCTTAATCCAATGAAGCTGACGTCATTAAAAAATATGTCATTATACGTCCACTTCAGTTTAAAGTGGCGAAGGCAGGAAATCTTCACATGCAGAGTTATTGGGGGGAAAAAAAGCTGTTGTCTTGAAGAACATCTAGAAATCCTTCCTATTGTACTTTGCACACATTTCTGCTCCGGTGTATCTATATGCTACTGATGACATCACAGGAACTTTAGACGTTCTGACCTAAGGGATGAACGTCTGACAATCCTGACTTAAAGCCTATAATCCATTAAAAAGAACAACGAGACAGCACGGCGGTACAGCGTGGGTTCTCTCCGGTGCTCCGGCTTCCCCCCACAGTCCACAGACGTGCACTCCGTGGGGTCAGGTTAATTGGTGATTTTAAATTGCTCACAGGTGTGAATGGTTATCTGTCTCTCTGTGTTGGCCCTGCGACAGACTGCCGACCTGTCCAGGCTGTACCCTGCCTCTCGCCCTAAAACAGCTGGATAGGCTCCAGCCCCCCCCCCACGATAAGCACAAGAGGATGGATGTGTAAGAAAAAGACAAAACACCAGCTTCCTGTAACAAATACAAGATCATTTTCATCAAAAAATAAAAGTTATGGCAGACAAATGTTTCCCCGTTCTTGTCTGATAGCTGAACACTGCTGTCTGACAGACGAATACTCCACCTGTTCAAACCCAGGCGCAAAGCAACAGCAACTGTTCTGCAGACCTGATAAAGGTGACAGTCGGTCGGTGATGTGGCATTTCTATGCCTGGAACGCGTCTGCCGCGGTACCGTCGTGAGTGTTTGTGACGACAGTAACGACTGTTTGCGTTCACACCAGTTTTCTTCCTGTCCACAGCAGCTTTCTGCTACAGACGCTTTCATTTGCCAGAGGTGGAAAAGTGTGACTTGCTATTAACGCCGAGCTGTCTGCTACGCCGAGTCCCACAGTCCAGGACCGTGTGACAGGAACAACACCGGGACCTGAAGGGGAAGCAGCTCAGTCACCTCCAAGAAAGAAATATACTCACAAACAGCTACAAACTTTCCTCTTTGATGAATCTCACAGCGAGGAGCTGATCACATGGCCCCAAACCCCCCTTCAGTCATGCTGCTGTAGGCTCAGGCTGCCGGGTTCTCCCATAATGCACCAGCAAATCTCCTCTCTGCTGCTGTTACCTTACATTAGGTATCATGTACACGTGTTCAAACCTTTGATCAGAACTGATAAATGACTTCCTGTCGGGCTCAGAGACCTCGTTCTTGAAATAAATAAGCCGTGCCATTCGGGATAGCTCTAACTAGCCTGGCGCAGAAGATGATACCAGCTCGGAGGCAGCATCAGTAGGAAATTATGACTGCTAGTTAACACACATGTGGAAACACGTGGGAAGGCCTGAGATCCACACATTTAATTAGCTTACCAATAAATTCAGTGCGAATATTTCCAGGCTTCATCTGCTGCAGCTGGAAAAGATCACAAAGAGAAAGACGAGCTGGAGCTAATTAACAGGAGGAGGAGAGCAGCTAACATGCTGCTGTTGGAGAAGTGCAGAGGCCAGAGGCAACAGGTGAGAGGCAGCGCACGCAAAGACAGGAGCAGGTGAGGAAAGCTGCTTTCATCTCTTCTCTGCTGTTTACACAGGACAGCGGCAAGCACGGAAGGCAAAGATCTGACTGACTGCACACGAGCCAAATACATCCAGAACTGGACCCTGCAGGCAGCATCCTGTCAGTAAATCACAGGAAAACGCAACAAGCTCCAACCGCTGTAACCCTGTAACACGTTCTCATATTGGATGCTTTCAATTCTGAGAAATGGTGAGCAGTAGAGACTTTATTTTGAAAAGCCAGTAAGTCTTTTTGCTCCTTTTGTCATTTTAAATCTTTTATTTTGATCTTTTAGGATACTTTAAGGTGTCTAGTAAGGCCCTGTGACTATCTGCAGCCTTTAATTTAGAAACTAAGACACATCATGAGCCTGTAGCATATGCTACCTACCATTTGGGAAATCATTACAATTAGTCACACACCTCAACTAAGCTCATTTTGCCATGCAGGTGCTTTTATTTTAGGAAAAAAGTAAACATCAATACACAACTTTTATTGTCTTGTGGGTTTTATTTTGAAAAGCTTGTAACTAACTGAGCGTATATTGTGAATTTGTGAAACCCTCTGAGCATCTTGTGCCTCTGTTGAACTAACAGGGAGCTTCCAGAATTCACTCAAAGTAAAACATATCACACGATAAATGAAACGACGATGAGTCAGAGTCAGACTGACTCAGGCTGATTAGCGGTCGGCTAGCTCTGCTGTGTCACCTGTCAGAGCGCTGCAGCGGAGCTCCGTCTTTGCTCCAGCTGATTTTAGGAGGTGGGAATCCCTCCGCAGGGCACCGGATGGTCAGCGACCGCGTGGCGTTGGTGAGGAGGGCGCTGTGTCCGATACTGATGTTGATGTTCTTCTGAAAGGTCGGCGGGACGCTCTGCTGGGGTCTGACGATCGCTGGTCTCTTTGCTACCGTCTCCAGTGGAGAGTGCTCGGACCAGTTGGCCAGTCTGCCTGTGGACGAATCAGAGACCAAAAGAAAAGGTTATCCCGAGAAAGGAGGAAGGAGAGACACCCAATCACAACAAACAGTGAGCATTTTACTAGGAACACCTGTAGACATGAGCGTCAGCCTAACACGCGGCAGCGGTGCCGTTCAGTCGCTCGTGTAGATAAACATCAGGAAGTTCACATCAAGCCTCAGAATCAGTGAAAACGTCACCTCTGGCAGGACGGGTGTTGGTTGCAGTCTAATAGCGATGATCTGGTCAGGCCAGACCGACCCGCCGACCGACTAACCTCTTTCCTTCTCACCTTCCTTTAGTCCCTTTTTTCCTGCATCTGTTTTTCCTGCTCCCTTGTTCTTTATTGTTTCCTTTCTTTCCGCTTCCTCGACAAACTTTAATCACATTGCTCTATAATGAAAAACACAACAAGGTGCTGGAAGAAAGTAAAGAGGCTTTTCAGGTATTCTGGAACCCCGGGTCTCTGGTTACCTTTAGCTTGTCCTCCTCTGCTTGTGGTTCTGGTCCAGAGCTGGGCGGGAGGCATGTGGGTCAGCAGTGAGGAGATGAGCTCTGAGGCCTGCTCCTGCTGGATCTCTCCTCTATCAGCCTGCAGCGTCACATTGATCAGTCTCTCCTCCACCCGTGGCTGCAGGGAGGCATCCTGTCCACCAGAGGGCACCAGAGAAACCCGGGCCCCAGCTCGTATCGTCTTCAGGACCGAGTCGTGGCTGTAGCAGCTGGGCAGCATCTCCTCCGAGCTGGGACCGGGACCGGGAGCAGGCGGTGGACCCGCCGACCTGCCGGCACCGCCTATCAGCTGGAGAGTGAAAATGTCTGAGGCGGGTCCCGCCACACATTTGTACACCCCGGTGTCCTCTGGCTCCAGAAACTGGATCTTCAGAGAGCCGGACTTGGTGACGCCCAGGCGTTGGGAGCCGGGTAAGGCGCTTCCATCTTTGAGCCAGCGGATGTAGGCTTTGGGGAACCTTCTGACAGGGCATTTGATGACCACAGAGGTGTTGGGTAAAAGATAGGCGTGGCCACCAACAGTCAGGTGGAGACGCTTCTCTTCACGGGTCTGGATGTAGATGCTGTGCGTGCTAATGAGAGCAGGACACTGTTTGATCCCTTCCTCGTAGCCTCTCGTCTTTGCAGGGCGTCTCACCGGCTGCTTGACCTGGTTCTTCACACCAGCTTTCCGGGAGTCTTTGGGTCGCATCTGCTTCTTGTGCTCTGTTAAGAATCAAAGAGGGATGACATTTTTCAACACAACGAAAGTTTAACGTTTGATAAACTTAGGAAGAACAATTCATCTTCTGTCCAGGTCACCACAGTGGACCATCTCCCTGCGCCTCCTCTGTCACACCAACCCTCTCCATGTCCTGCTTCATGACATCCTTGAACCTCCTCTGTGTCTGTTCCTCCATCCTGGTACCTCCATCGTTTGTCCAACATAACCAACATAGTGGGCAATATTTTCTCTGTCTCACTAAAAGCTGAAATACTGCTAAATGTCACAATTTAACACGCTGTGTGTTCTAGTTAATGCAGAAATCCAAACTTTTTTCTTCATCATTACTCTCAGGTTGCAGGAAGAAACTCCTCTTTAAAACAAACCGTCTGACTGAAACCTTCAGTGACTGCTGGTGCTGCATTTTCAGGGGTCCTGGCCTTCCTCAGGTGTCTGAACACAATCGGATTTAGAGAAGCGGTCGTTGGATCTACCTGGAGGGGCGCAGAGCTACTGCAAAGGCAGCGCGGGAAATATCCAATGAAATCACTGATCTAATGTAAGACAGACGCAGTGCCGTGCAGTCGGCCGCTGGTTTTCTGACGCTGCGCTTCAGCTGCTGCCGTGTTGTTTGTTTGGAGCCTCACCTGACCACGTTCAGGTGAGGCGGGGGAGCGCTAAGTAAGGGACAACTGCTGCAAATGAAACGCAATGAATCAGCTGATCATCAGCGGTGTGAGCGTCTCTATGAAGAGCAGTTTTGGCACTTTGCTGGTCGGAAGCCTTCAGGTGTGTTAACACGACGCCAAGGAGGTCAGACGCCAGCAAAGCTCTTAGAGAATCAAACTTCACAATCACTTTGAGTTACTCTAAAATAAATAATTACAGTTTTTTATGTGTCATCAAGCTCAGGTTATATTTTTCTGAAGTTAAGACCCGGGTTTGAAGAAGGTCCAGCCGACAGCCACCGCCGGCTGTTTGCTCGTAGCTTTGAGTGTCTGAGTGAGAAGCATGAAGACCAGAGCCAACATGTGCTCCTCGTGTCTCTGTTGGGAGATCAGAGCATTTTGAAGATGTTTATTGGAAACCACATCTCGGCATCCTGAATCTCTTTGTGAGTGGGAGGAGTCAGGAGTAGCGCCTCATATTACGTCTGGGATACCTGTAGGCTGGGGGCGTAACAGGAACATGAACATCATGTTGTTTTCAGCAAGACGTGAAACTAAAGATTTAAGGCCCATCTGCATCTTCATCTACGTGTGAAAGGTGACGGCGAAGCCTCAGGAAACAGCGACTGCCTCGGCTGGTTCATGGGTAGCTGGTAGTGGCTTCCTTTATCTAACACTGCAGATATTTACACATGTGGAGATGCTGTTGTTGTAAATCTGTCAGTCACTGAGTTTAAACTTTTCCATTATCCTCTAATACTTAAATAGCTGAGTAACACTGCAGTTTTTACAGTACAGATGTAAAAAGAGACAAACGGAGTTATTTCAGAGGTCTTACCCAGAACCTCTGCAGTCATCTAAGTGACCCACAGTGATGAGGCATGTGTTTAGGCTCAGAGGCCCTCTGTGTTTATTTTAATTCCCGACTGTACTTTACTTAACATCGAGCAGGACGGCTAAGTGGATTCCTCAGAGCGTGCGGGGGGACGCGGGTCAGGCCGTGTGACACCTCTACATCAGCTAAAAGCAGAGTACGTCCTAACAAGTAAGAGCAGTTTGGGTCTCTGTGAGCGATGATGGTTATAAACCAAAGTGATGGATGGTCATACTCAGGGCATGAGAAAATCCAAACAACACCTCCCCCTCTCTCTCTCTGCCGGGGCTAAAAGGGACCCGGCTTTTTGTTTTACACCATTAATTCAAATACGAAGTGTGACGACGCTGATACAATGAGCACGGTTAGTAACACGGACGAGCGCTTTGAGGACATTTATCGGATGGACAGATTGATGTTGGGTCATGCAGAGCAGGGCAGGACTCTGAAACTCTGGACCGAGCGACCAAGCGGGGACAGAGGCGCCGTGCACCGATGTACGACGGAGGCCTAAAACAGGATCCAACACAGTCTGTCTGCTTTGGATTTGTGACCTCAGGAAAGATTTGTTTTTGTAGTACAAACAACTTGGCTCCACTGAGTCCTCAGACTGGCGCATTAGTTAGCGTTTAGCACTTCCTGTTCTCATGTCCTCACGGTCTTGGTTGTTTTTAGATGAGTGAAATATGTTCTGTGATCCGATCAGTCCATCAGTAAACGCTCCAATTAATAAACGCTAAAGGTTTTATATGTTCCAACAGGGGTGTGTTTAAAGGGGGGTAAAGGGGGAAACCTTCCCCTGAAAATATGAAGCCCCTCCATGACACCTGTGGACTGGAGTGCTGTTTATTCTCCAACGTCCAACGCTGCTGGAGGAGAGCAGCAAGAGACAAAGGGAAGGTTTACAAGATGGTAGTGAGACCTGCTGTAGTGAAAGGTTGGAGACGGCGTCGCTGAGGACGAGACAGGATGCAGAGGAGGGAGGGTGGAGGATGAGGATGGAGCTGCCCAGGCAGGAGGAGAAGAGGAAGACCTCAGAGGAGGTTCATGGGTAGTGAAGGAGGACGTGCAGGGGGTCACCGTGACAGAGGAGGATGCTGGGATAGGAGGTGGTGGAGGGAGATGATCCACTGTGGAGAGCTGAAAGGAAGAAGACAACTCATTGTAAGTTTAGCTGATGATCAAAGAGCCTGAATGCGTCAGCGGTCTGGGTTACAGAGCGACACATTACAGATATGTATCAGGGCTGCGACTAAAAAAATCCTGGGTCGCACCGGCGTGACCAGCTGTTCAGTAGAAAAAAAGTTTCTGTGTGCTCAGCAACAGACACACGTTGGCTAAACCAATCAGAGATAGTTGGGGGCGGGACCTTTCTGATTGGCCGTGGTCTAGATATTCCTGTGGTCCTTCGCGTATATGTGAGAAAGTGCAGGTGGATAGAGATCATTAAATCCTGAATCGACTTTTAAATCTAAATGTGTTGCACCAGAAACGCCAGAATCCCAGATTAAACTTAAACCAAACAGCTGAAACAGTGAATGAGAGCAGCAACTCAGCCAAACAGGTTCACACAGAGCGCCGACCCGCCCACCCATCAGAATCAGATGTCGGCTTTCAGCCCCGACGGCGCGGACACGGACACGCCGCCGGGGCTGAAAGCCGACAGCTCACAGATCCTGATGCGTCGGGTCTGCACTTCTTTATTTGCGTTCTGATGCTGCAGGTTTCATCACTCTCCAACCAAAACTCACTGAACCAGCAGCAAAAGATCCAAACTAGCTTCACGTCTGATAAACATCAACGTCATGTATTCACTCCGACTTTTACTGCTTCGCTTCCACAATAAAAACTTCCTGCACAGCTCTCCCTCCCTCATGAACAGTTTCCATCTCAAATCTGTTTTCTGCGTTATTACACACAGCTCACGTGCAGCGCTGTCAGCCGCTGTTTTTGTTTTCCATAAATGACCTCCGACAGCAAAGCCTCATTTCTGCTGTTTAATACTGAAGAAATGTAAACTTTTTAAAATGATACCAAATGACAAACTCTTCCCTGTCTCTAATCAAACCTCTGTAAGTTTGCTCTGCTTCACTTCAGCAGCATCAGCTCATGTTCACATGTTGATTCATGGTTTGCTTCCATTTTCTGATGAAGTCACACATGTATCAGCGCTGATCAATGATCAGAGTTATAATATTTCTGACTGAGTCAAAATTAAATTGAATCAAACCATCAACCTCTGAATGCTGATAACACCCAGTGTATCCAGAAACACATTATATGCAGCGATAAATGCCCCGCCCATGTGTCTCCTCTCCTCATTGGCTGTCAGCAGCAAACAGGTGGTCAGAGGAGCCGAGATGATGATGAAGTTTAACATTGTCAAAGCTCTTTAAGCACTTTGACACTAACTGATCTTTGTTGTAGAACGGTGCTCCTAATAAAGAACTTTGTGTTGACAAGACTGTCAGTTTATCATTTGCAAATCAATATTATCTTTATGGGCAGCAATTTAAAAAAAAAAAATGATCATGTAAAACGGTGGGGTTAAGGGACGTGGTTAAAAAATTTGGGTGCACCAAACCTTTATGCTGGTGCACCAGTGCAACCGCGGCAAAAAGTTAGTCTAGAGCCTCGTATAATACAGTTCATGTCAATTTATGAGGAAAGCAGAATATAGAAAGTGCAGTAATATAAAAATGCATATTAAAGTTTGGGTAAAGCCGAATGTGGAGCTCAGCGTTGGCAGCTGCAGACCTGCCAGGATGCAACGCTGTGCTGCAGCTCTGCTCTGTGGGACACTTTCAAAGGTTTTGGGTTATTTGGACCGTTTGCTGCCGGCGACATCTGAGATTCATTTGTGGAAAAAAAAAAACGGGACTCGTGGATTCTCTTCATGCAGAAGATATTTCTTTATGCTCAACACGGATAAAATATTCAACTGATGAAAAAAAAAAAAATCCTACATGCAACCAGATTTCAATCTGTACGAGGTTATAAAAAATAAATGTCATTGGATCCATGTAAAGTTCAGCCGGTCAGATAAAGACGTTTGTCAGCCTCGATAACTTTTAGCCAAGCAAAGTATTACAGATCCGCGCGGAGGTTACCGTCCGGCCAGCAGCCCGCTTCACAGCCTCGATCTTAGAGCTGCTGGCAGCGCGAACACACCCAGCTGCAACGAATGCTTCATTTTGTTGTTGTGTTTCCTGATTCATGCGCCTGAACCGGACCTCTGTGAAGAGCCTCGATCACGCGCTTCACCCGTAACACCGAGCCCGGCCGTCGTCCTTTAACTCGCTGCACCTCCGTCACCGTGAGCCCGACCCGAGTCTGAAGCCGCTGTGGCCTGACCACGACGCCCTTCCTCTGCCCTCGGCTCAGAGACACCAGCAGCTTCAGATGCACCACGCTGCACCTTTAGGACCGGAGGCCTGCCCCAGACGTTCTGGTTAGCGGTTACAGCCCAGCAGCTGACTGTGGCGAATCTTGATGCTACCAAATCTCTGCTGCTGCTCGCTTCATGCGGTGGTGCTGTGACGTCCCCGATACTGTCAGGAAGGTTTTTATGACAACAGAAACCTGCCAAACATCTACAAACAGAATGATTACGCGGCTTGTTTAACGCCTCGTTGCTAAAACGTCATGGAGTTCAAACTGTCCACACTTGCAGGGACACAGAGGACCTGGTGGAGCAGGTGAAGGATCCTTTAGAGGTCTGGGTGCTTTTCTCCTGACCAAACACACGATTAGTGAGGTCAGCCTCCAGCTGATCCAGCGTAGCACTGACAAATCAAAACGTATGATTACACGTCAGCACACTGTAACGGTGTCCATCACAGCTTACGACGTCTTTGGAGCTGCCGTCACTCTTTCTAACCATACGGTGCCTGAACGTTTGTTTCAGCTGCAGCGAAGCTGACTGGACCGAATCTGCAGGATGGGAGCGTTGATATGCAAATTCATTTGCAGTAGTTCACAGCGGGCATCCCGGCTCTCTGCAGCACAAGCTTCCCTCCTCAGTGAGCTGCAGCGACCACGGCGGCAGCACCGGGTCTCAGCATGAGCCTTTCCTCCAAGTCTTTCTGTTCAATTATTGAAACACACCAAAATTAATGAGAGGGGGAAATTACAGCCGTTGCAACTTGCATGCTCCGCATTTTGAGTTCACAGTTGTTGCAAAATCCTTTTTAGATTGCACAAACACGTGCGCCTTTTCTTCTCGGGAGGCGATCCAAGCCGACTCAGACGTTCTGGGCAGAACCGTCGGACGAGCACCTCTGAAGCAGACGGCTAGTTTGCACTAAAGTGACGTTTCAGCGCGGCGTGATTACACGTGGGATGTGCACATCTGTGCCGGACGACACACTGCAGCTGCTGCCGTTCCATCTGTCCTGGCGCTCTTCTAAACTGACCTGAGGTCTGTGTGAAGGAGCCATGTGTTTGATTTCCTGTCCAGTTGATTGCATCTCTCCTTCCTCAGATGATGGCCGACCAAAATAAATAAACAACCTAAACGATGTAAGAACAGCAGCTTGTTCCATGTCCGTGTTTCTACGGGCTGAAGACACGTGGGAGCATCATCTCTGCAGCTGTTACATACTGTATGCTTTATACTGTTATGATGGTGCACCAGTTACAGTAAAAGCAATAAATAAGGTCATATTCACTGAATCAAAATGTAACGTATTCAGTAAAGGTCATTCCCTCCAGTTTACACAGAAGTAGAAGCTCAGAGTGCTCATTAGATTAGCAGCTTGTTCTCATGGTGCCAGGCTCTTTGTTCAGTTCTTCCATAAAAGGTCAAAAGAATATTATAAACAACAATTCCACACACACAAAAGGAAACACTGACACACACAGTAGCAGCTTTTCCAGTCAGCGCCCTGCGACCTTTCTGAAAAATGCAAACGGGGGGAAACGTGCGGCGGCAACGAGAGTCGGTTAAACCTCACGGCGCAGACGTGTGAGAGCGACAGCAGCCTGTTCCTCTCATCATGGTACGCCAGGAGTCCCGGGCTGAAGGCTTAAACTCCGGTGAGTGCCACGTCGTGCCAGCAGCTTTTTGGGCCACCATTGATAAAATCGTCATTTGCTCAAAGTCTTATTCACCAGCTTTCCTGCAACTTTGTTCACTTCACGCCTGAGCAGATCTGCACGCACCTGAGAAGATGGTCCTCAAAGGAGGACGACCGTATTTAAATCATGTAAGGTTTATGTTTATGGGCCGATTCTGAGAACTTCTTAAACATTTCATACATGACATCATGTTTCACGTGGACACATTCCAGCATCGGTCTGTCTCCGTTCCTTCTAGTCTGCTCTGAAGACACCGTGACTCTTCCACTGACCCGGCCTCGGCCTTCATGCTGATTAGGCAGCAACATTGGAGGCGGTGGCGGCAGCAGCTGGAAAAAACATCTCCTGAAGCGCACGTGGACTCCCAGGACTCACCGTGACATTTACGAGGCATTAAGTCACGTGTTGTGCGGCCGTGCCGAGGCGAGTCGCGGACGATTAGAAAAACAGATCAAATGGTGACTGTGATGTTGGACCCACACCGAGGCGTTTATTTCACACAGACGTCGGGGAGCGGCGTCTCCTGCAGCTTGGCCGCAGTTATCATGTGAAGTCATCGACACTCACTGAGCAGCTGCTGAACCCGATGCCTGATTTTCACACGCGCTTCCCAAACAGCATACACGGCAAAGCACGGCACAGTATGTTAGCGTGAAGGTTGGCCCGTGTCCTTCCAGGAGTCAGAGAGTAAACACGTAAAAACGCTGCACGGGGCCGAGAGCGCCATCACTGCTCAGAGCTGTTTAACCAAGATGTAACTGACACGCCGCAGTCACACTCCTGCCTATAGAGAGTTTAGATCTCAGGGTGGTGGGGGGGCTGGAGACCCCCCCGGAGGACGCACGCACACACACTAGGAGGACACTCGCACACACCAGGAGGACACTCACACACACACCAGGAGGACGCGCGCACACACACACACCAGGAGGACGCGCACACACACACACACACACACCAGGAGGACACTCACACACACACCAGGAGCACGCACACACACACACCAGGAGGACGCACACACACACACCAAGAGGACACTCACACACACACCAGGAGGACACTCACACACACACCAGGAGGACGCGCACACACACACACACCAGGAGGACGCGCACACACACACACCAGGAGGACGCGCGCACACACACACACACCAGGAGGACACGCACACACACACACACCAGGAGGACACACACACACCAGGAGGACACGCACACACACACACCAGGAGGACGC
>VUQR01008263.1:17680-40442 GCA_015108515.1 Hemichromis elongatus | reverse complement strand
TATAAACTTTCCCCCCCCCCCCCCCCCTTTCTGTTGCATTGAACATTGCTTCATGTTCTCCGCAACACCTTTCCTAATCAGTGTTTTCATCATGCAAGGGTTTTGATTGAGAATATTAAACCTGTGAGTTACAATGAATTTGAATATTCAGCTTCACTGCAGAGATGGAGACAGATTTTTCTGTCTTTCAAGACGAGCTTTAGGGACTAAAGATGAAATCTACGATGTTCACAGAGGTGTACTTCTCGTCCCTTGGCACTCCAGTCCCCCAGAAACACCACCAGATCTTTTTCTTTCTTTTTTTTCTTTTAAGAGTTAGGATTGTATGATGTGTAAGAGTAAGTATAAACAATAAAATCACAAAGTTTATTTTAATTTACACTTGTCATTTGTATTTATTTGTCTTAATGTATGCTAAATAAATACTGATTTTTAAATCCAAGCTCCTTGCACTCTGCTTTGGAAAAAAAATCTCAGTATTTCACTGTGATACAAGCTGCATGTGGAGATGTGGAAATGTACGCATTTCTACAATTAATGCAGTTGTGCTGTTGTTACCACAGTGGGGATAGCTTTGTATTTAACTGTTATGACTTTTCTATGATTTTTCACATTTTGTAAAGCCAGTTTGTACCATTTGGAGGTCTGGTTCTGATCTGCTGGCAGTTTGATAAATCTGCCCTTAGAGGGAGGGTCACCACAGATCAATAAAGGTTTCTGAGTTATCACCTTTATCCATACTACTTCCAAAATGCTTCTGGTTCAGAACAAGACAACAACATGCCTCTGCAGCCAAGAAATCAATCCCAGGTCAACCCGTAGAACACCAAGACACAGAATGAGTCAAAGCCTTTCGAACATGAAAGGCCACATTATTTTTTTTATTTACTCTGTCTGAATAATCTGTGGCTCCATTGCTTTTAAATTTGTATATTGTTCTGTCACTGAAGGCCTCCTCACTTCACTGAGTTTAATACAGGATAATCCTGCGTTATTAAATATATTAAGCCTGTTTATTTACATATAAAAGATATCCATTCTACTTCCAACATGATTTAGTGATTAAGGTTAATAATTACAAGTTACACTCTAAGCAGCAGCTTTGTTGTTTGATGTCATTCAGTGTTTAATAAAGGGCCAAAAACTGCTCCACTGATCAGACATTTTGCTAGCTGGGCCCACGTCCTCGTTTTAGGTTTGGCAGCATTTAAGTAGATAAATAAATTGTAGATAAAAAGCTGATGGTCAAAGTAACATGTTTTTATTAAGAAACATTACAGATAAAATTAGTGTTGACAAATCTTCATCCCAGTTGTGTGCAGTGCTGTTTTTTACAAGGCCATGGATAGCCTAGATAACAGGTTGTAAAGCTGACACTTGCAGTTCTCTTGAATAGATTGTAAATGTGGCTCCTGAGCCAGCAAAGCTTCTCTGTGTGTGTGTTAATATAAACTGTTGGAGAGAGGTATATCTTAACAGTGTTGCACTGTGGGAGACAAAGGAAGACACAAAACAAGCCTCTATTGCTTAAATCGTTTAATTATTGGTTATGATCAAACTTCCTGTTAAAAACAAGTTTTTCCTTCCCATTTTTGGGAAGTACTTGGTCGTCTGATTTTTGGAGTTTCTTTGTATTATTGTCTTATATCTTTACAATATAAGGCGCCTTCAGGCGACTGTTGTTGCGATTTGGCTTTATATAAATAAAAATTAACTGAGAACTTAAAGAGGATATAAGCTTGAATTGAGAGCACACACAGAGCACAATGTATTCTTGATCAAATAAAATTAGGTGCAAGTAGCACAAATCATCTTTGATGAATCAGCCGGGTCTCTGAGTAACTGCGACGATACTTGGATTATGAGAAATACCGTGAATTGAGCTTCTTTATCTTTAAAGATACAACGTAACAATCAAGTTCAAACGTGTCACCTTTTACAGTGCCGTCATCCACGCTGATAACACCTTTCCCATAATTGTCCAATGGAAACTTCCTGCGTCACATCCGGTCAGCTGTCACTTCCGGATGCGGTGAAACAGCAGAGAAGTAGGAAAACACGGCATCTGTGTGAATTAATAACGATAGGCAGGACCGTGTATAAACCGGGAGGACACGCCAGCAGCGTCCAGAATGGGCTCGCGGACAGAAGAGTTCACACTGGGATCTACGTTTTAACGGCGTTTTACGTCACAGCGCGAGCCCGTTTTTACCGAGCAGCCGTGTTTGTGTCTTCTTGCTAGCTTAAGCCAGCGTAGCGTTAGCTGGGACGCGCAGAAAAGCAGCGTCTCTGCGGGAGGCGAGGGGAAGATTTGTCCTTACTGTTGGTCTTCATCGATTACTCCTTCGGACCGGGGGATAGAGAAAAAGGGTGACATCTCAGTGTTCGTGTATAAAGTTAGTTTCGGGCACCTTGAGGGCAGGACTTTTGGAAACACGTCTCTCAAACTGAGAAGTCGGAATCTTAAACTGAAACTAGCTGCTGGTGTTTTTATTTTTCAGCTCCCCGGGACGCGTTTGGAGAGGAAAGCGCGTCGTTCTTCTGTCCCAGCGCATAAAATGAGTGGAATGTGGCGTTCAGGGACTACAAAGGAAAGCCAGCAGACACGGTGTAAATAACACTTCCCTGTCAGCCGGAAGGCTCCAGCTCTTTTTCCTGGATCAGCTGACATTGCTCCAGGCAGTGTCCCGAGTTTGAATTTGGGTCAAGTGGAAGGAAGACTTCCTTGTTTTTTGTTTCAGCACAGCTCGTTTCTCTTTGACCAGGCTTTGACTCAACAGGTAGGTCTGCTGCTTCAAACGGGGTGGGGGGAGATCATGTTGGTCCCCGTGTACGTGCATTTATTCTCAGTAATGACTTGTTATAAAAACAACGAGCATTAGTCACTGTGATTAACCTGAGCCCCTTTAAACATCAGTGTGAAGTACGAAGAAAATACATAGTGTCTGTGTCCCATCACAGCTGCAGAAGCCCAGGTTAGCATTCAAATTTCTTTAAAAAAAGAACAACAGATAAGTGTATTGTCTGAATAATTATTGAGCCACATTTAAGGAGATTAAGGCGCTCAAGGTGGCAGACTTTTACAGATTATTATTATTATTATTGCTGGGTGACTTTTATGATTGACCGTGTATTAATTGAGTTCCTTTACTTTAATATGTTTTAAATGCTTTCTGCCAAAATTAGTGTAGACAAATCTTCATCCCCATTGTAGGCGTCCACAGACTAAGGGCCTTGTACATTAAATTGTAATAAGTGTTTCATTGTGTTAACGTTTGGATGGTGTGAATTCATTTGAACAATGATCCTCTTGTCTGTGTTGTTCTTCTCAGTAAAGGATGAATGCCCTCTCTCTCAGTGAGCTCTGCTGTCTGTTCTGTTGCCCGCCTTGCCCGAGCCGCATTGCAGCCAAGCTAGCTTTCCTGCCCCCAGAGCCCACGTACACCTTACTGCCAGACCCAGAGGCGGGCCCGGCTGCGCCAGGGGCGACGGGGACGTCCAGCCTGCGGGCGCGTAGCGGCGCTTCGGTCGCTGGAAGCGGGGGGACTGGGGCCGTGGAGGGAGGATGGAAGCTTCACCTGACGGAGCGAGCGGAGTTTCAATACTCTCAGAGAGAGTTGGATACCACAGAGGTGTTTCTCGCTCGATCCAGCCGAGGAAACCGAGTCGGCTGCATGTACATTCGCTGCGCTCCTAATTCCAGGTAAATGGTTTAAAACATTCCTGTGAGTCTGTTCCCAGCTGTAACTGACAGCTATGTCACACTCCCTCTGAAGCATTTAAATCATCCTCTTCCTTGTGAGTCCTTCTCTGTGCACGCCCAGGTTTGCTCTCTTTTCTTTTCTTGTTGACTCAGCTAACGCAAAGATTTTCTCTTCCTGCTTTTTTCTGTAGATCATGGCACACCCGGCAGACTCTTTCAAAGTCTTTATTCTTTCTCATTATTTTCCAAGCTTGTTCGTAAAGCTTTAAAGTTGAATTTACCATTGTGTGGGATACTGATCACAGTAAAAAGACAAGATAACAGTTTCCAGTAAGAGACAAAACATTTGCAGCTATGTGTCATGATTGAGTTTATTGGCCGCTGTTGGTAAATGGCTTTATGAGAGGTAATAAACCTTTTTCGTCCTAGAAGTTTTGACAGTATTCTATGAGATGTAAACAAGTTTGACTGCTACTGATTAATTTACCAAATGAATTAAAAAGAAATGGACGGGTTTGTGTTACAGTCCATTTATCTTGCATTAATGTGTCTCTAGTATTACAAAGAATGATCCCGGGCCTGACGTGATATGGCAGAGTCATTGTTTTGCTGCTTTCTAAGTGGAAAGGCCAAGAGTGAAGCCACGGGCTGCACGAGCTCATAAAAAAAACCACCAAGGGAGAATTTCAAAACAGTTGGTGTGTAGAAAACGTATCAGGTTACTCCAGCGAGCACAACATGCATTCATGAATAACAGCCAAGCGCTAGATACCCAGCGTTCACAGTGGATACCCTGCTTCTCAGGTTATACTAAATGTCTGGAAGCAAGAGTCCTTCGTGGTAAATAATCCTTCAACCTGCAGCAGTTTTACACAATCAAGTATTTCCTTTTGATCTGAACAGCAGGTTACTTATGATTTGATTAATTTCTGTGAACAGTTGTTTGTCTGGCTTAATAAAAATTCTGTGTTTAGCTATGCTATAAAAAGTTGGCAACACTAAACAAAAATGTTTCTCATGTAATCACACTGTAATTCTCTATAGATCATATATTTCTGATTAGGCATCTTTGGCACCAGTCCTGAAAGCGGTTTTTATTTATTTATGTTAAAGGATGAAAACAAACAAGCGTGCCCCCGTCTGTGTCTGTTAGCTCATTACTAACCCTTCATCTGAATCGTTCCTGCAGGTTTACGGTGCTTTTCTCCCACGGCAATGCAGTTGACCTCGGTCAAATGAGCAGTTTCTACATCGGCCTCGGCACTCGCATCAACTGCAACATCTTCTCTTATGATTACTCTGGCTATGGCGTCAGCAGCGGCAAGCCCTCCGAGAAGAATCTGTACGCAGACATAGATGCTGCCTGGCACGCCCTGCGTACACGGTATGTGATGATGCGGATGGCCCAAATGCGTCCTTCAAGGTGTAATTTTGTTAGCCCAGTTAAACATGTTCTGTCAAGATGGGGCTTGAGTTTACAATGGATACGGCGCAGATCAAACAATGTTTAAAATGTTCCCGGGCTAAGAAGAACAAAACGAACATTCGAATAAAGGGGGGTGATGATAGGGTGAATGAAGGTGGTGGTGAGGACGGAGCAGAGTGAGGACAGATGCTGTGGGAATAAAGAGGAGCGAGATGGATGGATGGATGGATGAGGGAAGGCTAAGGGGTGATGTCTCTCAAGGGTGTTGTAGGGTGATGAAGTGTCTCATTAACAGAAGCGGTTCTTTGCTAATGCAGCTGTAGCCCTGGGGTTACAAAACGGAGCGCTGACTAAAGGTCGACTCATGTAAAAGTCACGGTTGTGTGTCAGTCTTTGCTCAGGTTTTAATTAAAAATATTCATATGCTTCTGAAATATGACGGTTTCCGTGAAAGTACTTGTGTTACAGAACAATCCCACCGTTGGTAAACTTTTGTGTTGTGTGTCGGCTGATATTTGACCTTTAACCCTGAGGAGCTTTTTTTTTTTTTTCTGGAAAAATAACCAAAGCATTAATGGAAGTGCGATTAAAAATCATTGTGTTGTGTGTTGGGGTTTTTTTTCCCCTAACCAGGTATGGCATTAGTCCGGAGAACATCATCCTGTACGGGCAGAGCATCGGTACGGTTCCCACTGTGGACCTGGCGTCACGGTACGAGTGTGCCGCCGTGGTTCTTCACTCGCCTCTAACATCTGGTATGAGAGTGGCGTTTCCTGACACAAAGAAAACCTACTGCTTCGACGCTTTCCCCAAGTAAGAAACAGTCTTCTTATTGTTACACGTTTTGTATGTATGAAGCTCTTCATTCCTTTCTTACATACTGCTTTGTGTTAAATAACACAATATTGATTTAATATGAACTGGTTTTGTGTTACCCTGGGATGTCCAATTAACATCATGTGCTTGATAAACTGCAACATATCAAACACATCTTTTTATTTGGCTGTGAAAGCCGTATATCTGATACATGCTCAGTCATCCAGGAAAGGAAATCCCAGACAGTTGAGTTGAAAGTGAACTTTCGGCCATTATGGTGCATGGCTCAGCCGTTATGCAGCTGTGTTGTTTATGAGGTTGGGGAAACCTGCCGTCAGCTGAGACCGAAGAAGTCACGTGGATGAACAGAATCAGCTTTCTGGACTGCCCTCTGTCTGTTCATGCTTCATCTTCTTTCTTTCTGTCTCTGCGCGGGTGTTTATACGTCATGCACAAAAACAAACTGACTACCTGTTGATATTTTCACAATATTATTAATCTGTCAGCAGAAAAGCATAGTTCCCACTTATACTTGTGAAAGTATGCTTGGTCCAAGAGAAACAGACGTGCTGAAAGAAAAGCTTCTCTTCTTCTGAAATGCTGTTTGAATTGTTTATTTTTGTTTTTTCAGTGTATCGAGTCTCATTTTTGGAAGTTGGTTTTCTGGAAATTGACAGGTTGAGTGCATTTACAAGCCACTCATACTTATACTGGGTGTACTAAACAGGTGTCGACTGGATGATTGATAATATCTGCTGAATTGTAGGTTGTGGCTGCTTTTCCTCGCTATGGAAATGGACTGATGTTTATACAGAGCTTTGCTAATATGACCACTCAAAGTACTTTGTAAGCCACATGTAAGCGTGCATGCTTACAGTGCTGCAGAGCTCACACTCACACGGGTGTCTATGTTAGGATCACCGATGTGTTTGTCGGTCGACACAGTAAGCCCACCAACCGTGTTTAGGCTACAAACCATCTTTGACTGAGGTGTCTGTGCTAACCGCTGTTCCACCATGCCGCTGTTTATTCGCAGACTTTACATAATTACATCTGGAGGACTCGTCACACACGCTCATACTACGCGTGTTTTGTTAGTTTTGAGGTACGAGGTTAGCGCTGATCAGCGTTTCCCGATGCATGCGGTTGATTGGTCTGCGGACCTCGGTTGTGGCAGCAGGAATAAAACAAAATCTCAGTAGTTTGGCTTTCTGTTTAATCCAAATAGACCCCATGATTTTGTTTTTCCAAATACTGTTGAAATTTTGCATTAGAAACGTAAGTACGTCACGTATGTGTTAAATAATCTTAGCCAGGTTTTCTTATCTCTCAGACATATTCACACACTCTCATATACTCATCATCCAGTCACACCTGACAGTGTGATGCACTTTAACGTACCTATTAGTCGTTCCCCATCACTTTGTGTCTCACCAGTGTTCAGTCATTGTTCGAGTCTCTCTGTAAACTTGTGGTTTTAATCCCAGTACGTACCAGTAAGAGTGCCGAAGCTCTTTGTTCAGTTTAACTCCTCGTCCCTGCTACACATGGTGTGCAGTTGTAGTGTGGGTGTTCACTCTAATGTGTTGTTACAGTTGTTTTATTTTTAATCCTCGGCCCCAGAACGATTCTCTTGGCCAAACAATAAGCACTCAGAGTTAGTAGCAACACATGCCAGCTTTAGTGCAGGAGCTAGTCTCTGATGGTAAAGTGGAGCAGAGGTGGTAGGAAAACCAGGGAATGCCTTAGTGTGAGCTGTGAAAGCCTCCACGCTTCCCTCTCCATGTATCTGTGTCTGCTGCTCGCTATGTAAAACACGTCTTTATAGCGTGGCATCATGTGATTATAATTTCAAGATTTGACCATTGTTTTTATTTTTTGCCTACAAAGATCTTGTAAAAATAGAGATTTGTGACTTTTCTGTCTCATTAGCCTAGAAGTCATCTGTGTGATGAACAGGTCAGCTGTGATATAATCCAAATCTGCACCTAGTCCAGTTCATCAGCATCTGTGAAATGGAATTGTTTGTTAGTGAGAGACAGGGTACTGTGAAAATGTTAGTGCCCAAAATAAATGACTTTTTTTGGCATCTGCATTTTTATCTAACATCCATTTTCTTCCACTTATTTGGGGCTGGATCGCAGGGGCAGCAGCATAAGTGGAGAAGGCTAGACCTCCCTCTCCACAGTCAGCTTCTCAGCTCATCCCAGGTACCTCCTCCTGGTGGGACATTCCTGCAACATCTCGCCCAGGAGGCTTCCCTCATTTTGATGTGGCGGAGCAGCAGCTCTACTCTGAGACTTTTCGAGTGCTTTAACTCCTCACTGTACCTGTCAGGGAGAGGCCAGCCACCCTTAGAAAGAAGCTCATTTCCTTTGCTTTATGTCCATTATTACTACTTTTGGTCACTATCATAGTTTGTGACCACAGGTGAGAGTAGGGATGAGAGTCTCTCTTACACTCAGCTCTCTCTTCACGACGACGAACCGATGCAGCGCCCAAACGACTCAAGCCGCTCCCCTCACTCGTGAACAGGACCCCAAGATGCTTAAACTTCCCGACTTGGGGAGGACTTTTCCAGCTGAGGGCCACAGCCTCAGACTCGATAACCTGATCTCCGGTCAGAGCAGTGCACCTTGTTTCAAAGCGTTCTTTGTTTCTAATTCCTGTTTTCCTCTCTTTCCGTTTCAGCATCGAGAAAGTGTCCAAAATCACTTCTCCGGTGCTCATCATCCACGGCACAGAGGACGAGGTGATCGACTTTTCCCACGGCCTGGCCTTGTTCGAACGCTGCCCCAAGGCTGTGGAGCCTCTCTGGGTTGAGGGAGCGGGACACAACGACATTGAACTCTACAGCCAGTATCTGGAGCGCCTGCGCCGCTTCATAGGACAGGAGCTGGCGGTACAGCACGGCTGATCACCGCTACGCCTCGTCATCTTCATATATACCGTATTTCCTGGTCCACTCAAAGCACTTCACCTGTTTTTTTTTCCGAGATGGAAACCGTCTTAACCGTCCTGTGTGACGCGTGCACATACTTCAGGATGCAGTTCACCTTTAATGGACCGTGGAGCATTTTGACGCAGGGGAAAAAAGGCGTCTCTTCATAATCACCGTGGAGACCGTTGGGGTTTGTTTGTTTGTGTGTCTTTTAGCAGAAACTTTAATAGTGCAGCTGCCTGTACTGTGCAATAACATGAAGAGGGAAAGATTTTCACTGATAGATGAAAAGTAGAACAACAAAGTGATCACGTTACCTGGAAAGCTCCTGTCACCACCAATTTAAACAGAATAGATCATGTTTTAATGGTATTCATTTACCTGCGTTTTGTTTGTTGGACATTTTTGTAGACTGCGTCAACTTTAAAATCGTTTCTAACTTTCACCACGAAGGTTCGAAACCGCTCACTGCTTTGAATCTTGGGGAAAATGATGCTGACATAATTATGAGTTTATATTTTGCGTCTTTAATCTCGTTTTTACGTACTGAACTTTTCGCTCAGGTAACTTTTTCGAGTGTTCGCGATTGTTTAACGTAAGGTTAGCTGAAGCGCCTTAGGAGATTTCTGACAGCGAGTTCACCCAGCCTAAAATCTCTCCTTTCGACAAAGCGTTTGACTGAACGTTGATCCTAAATCTGAGCTGCAGTCCAGACCGCCAGTTTGCTGAGCCATCGATGCCCCCTCGCGTTTCTCTCAAACACATCTGTGTCTCGCTGCTGCTGTGGGATTGGCTGTATGACAGAATGAAGTTTAATAGGCTCCGATGGAAAATTCCTCCGATTCTCTCATTTAATGGAACGTGTTTGAGTCCATTAACCCCGTCCGTTTTCGTTTAGCCTTGTTTATGTCTCACACTACTCGGTCACAGCTGTCGGCCTGTTCCTGCTCCTCTCACTACGCAGAGTCCAGGAGAGCAACACTAAATTTGAACACATTACTCACCTGCATCCCATCATCAGGGGTTTGTTTTGTTTTTGTTTTTTTCAGTGAAGGTAGGGAGAGAAACCGCATTCAGGTCCACATCCTGATAGTTCCCCAGTTTCACAGGAAAATCTATGTGATCAAAGAATGTTGTTCTTTGAACATGTCAGCAGATTTATCAGAGTTAAGCAAGAACACTAACACCAGGCACCATTTTTGTCAAACGCTAAACAGATTAATGTTTCATCTCCATAATTTAGCCTTTATAACAGCTGCTTTATTATTATTCTGTCTATGCATACAAACCTGCATAATGATTAAAGGGGAAATGTTATGCTTATATCCACTTTTAAACGTATTAGACAATCCGGCTAATCAAGGTCGGAATGCTCAGGTCCCGTCTCTGGCTCTGTGTGATGTCACTGAGCGCCGTTGTTTATTACGATCTTCTTAGAAAACGGATCGGGTCCTGAGCTCCTGCTGTTCACGAGACCAGTTATAAGACAAATAAGGATTATTTTAGACTGGGAATCATGCAAAGCTACTCTAGTAGAGCCAGAGAATAGAAAAATGAAGCCGGAAAGAAGCATAATAGGTCCCTTTTAAGTGTTTTTACTTAAACATATCTTCTTGGTAACTGTTCATTTTTGCTTGGTGAGGTGCGTTTTCTGTCTTCTGGGAATATTTTTGAATGGAAACACTGGCACATTCTTCGATCGATCTCGATTCTTCAGCTCGTTGTCGGGGAAATCTGACTAACCCGTAACAGGAGCCTGGCCTGCCTCGTACCTGAAAAGGTACAAACAGATGTTGAACCCTGTGGGAGTCGCTGTAGGCGGCTCTGAGGGTAAACAAATATCTGTAGTGGTTTTATTTTTTGTTTTCATGCTTTTGTTGATGGTGCCCCAGCAATCCACCAAAGTTTTAAACTGTAACCAAAATTGTAATATTTATGATAAATTGTAAAGGAATCGAGTGTTTTTGCTTGCGTGCGTTGTTGTATTTGAAGCTTAGGCACGACTTGGATTAGACGAACACTCAGATTCCAGCTGTTCTCAACATTTTTGAGGAGAATTTTTAGGCTCGATGGACAAACCAAAGCTTTTTTTGTTTTGTTTGTTTGTTTGTTAGTGCTTTACCCAGTTTACCTGCTGCTTATGTTTTATATCTTATATAAAGAACTTCAAACTGAGCTTATTTCTTATTTACTTCTCTTCACATTTGGATACAGATTCATTGTACATTTCTCTATTTGCTAAATTATCATGTTTTATTCTATCACGTTTGCTTTGAAATATGCAGGAACAGAATATGAACTTTATAAATTAACCAAGTTTGGATTATTTGTTTTTCTCTAGTCTGTTTATAATTTCTCGTTGGTGCGCGGAGGAAGCCACGTGTGTTTGCATGTGTTTGTGTGATGAAAGAAGATGAAAGGCCGGCTTCATGCCGACACATGAAAAGCTTTTATTGTGTGGTTTTCTGCTGAGGATTGTTTCAGTTCTGGGTTTTATTTTCATCATCAAACATTCTTATCAATTGTTTACTATACTGACAGTTTTCTAGTTTTTAAAGATTTTCTCTTTTTTTTTCCCCTTGATTTAAAGAGAATAAGTTAATAAACCATAACCAGTTGATATTAAATGTGACTTTTTTCTTTTCTTTCTTTTTCTTTAAATCAGTCGAGGTGTCTTTGCTTAAATTGAGTGTTTTCAGCAGTCCCTGATTTTGCACTCACAGCAGACCTGGCACTGGCTGAATAAAGACCTGTCTGCAGCCAAAGGCCTCATGGGGCTGTACGACAAGGCTCCGGGACTGGCTCGGGCGAAGACAAAATGAGTGTTTAATTGCCTGTTGTTGTTGCCTTCGGCTGATGTGTTGGATGGCTTGTTAGCGTCTGAGCCGACAGAGGCTCAAATCGTGTTTTAATTAAAGCGGTACAAGAACTCGGGTCTGTCCCAGCCTCCCCTCGCTGCCTGATACCGTGTTGAGCTATGGGGAAGCGGAGACAGATGGATCATAAGCTCCTCCCTCTGAACACACACACACACACACTTGCCAGCTCTTTTCAGTGGACCACATAAACTGTGGTGTGTCACGCAGAGGCTCGTATGGATTAACGGCTGCTGCAGCAGCGCGTCCCTCTGTGTACGGCAACGTTAGTGCATCCTGCACGAGCACCGCCGCCCTCCACATGAGCAGAAGAAGAACTCTAACACTGAAACACACCAACCTCAAGCTCAACGGCACACTTGTTAATCTGCCTTTAAACGTTCCTAACCCGAGGATTGCTGTCAAGATTTAGACTGAAAAAGTAATAATAACATTCACTCACATGACATTTAAAATGTCTTTATACATTTTGTTATACGTGATATATTTTGGTCTGACCTTTACCTTCAGAAGCGTCTTTGTGGCACAGATTCAACTCGGTGCTGGAAACATTCCTCAGACATTTGGTCCGTGTTGATATGACATCATCACACAGCTGTTGCATCCATGATGCGAGCCTCTCGTTTTACGAACTGTCACTCGTTGTACCCACCTTTTTTATAGCGAGGTGGAAAAGTGGGTTGTTGCCTCTGATGAACCTGCTCATCAGATTTATGCTTACAAACTCTTAAAGAGTCATTTGTCTGCCCTTTGAGTAGGAGTGAACAGTGAGCGTAGAATTCAGACTTACAGTTGACGGAGAAGGTTGAGGTAAATTTTCACCGTCTTCCAGTGCAAAAAACACCCAATTTATGACAGTACAGCACACAGTCTGTCCGGTTAGAAAGCAGGAACCACTGCAACAGACAACAAGATTTCTAGATGATTCTTCTCCCTCCCAGCTCATTGTGCCCTCACACCAAGGTTTGCTGTCAGCGTCTGTCACAGAAGGACCAGTATCTGCTCCTCTGTGTGAGAGGAACGTCAGAGTGTTTCTGAACAATCTGTGAAAAGCACACTCCGTGAGGGTGGCATAGAATCCCAGCATCTTTAACTGGACCTGTGCTCAGAGCTCAGCACTGTGCAGCTTGTCTACAAGTCCCCTGGCCGACCTGCGAGCACCACTACTCACAGTCACGACTTCCCGATTTATTCCGTGGATGTCAACCTTAGACTAATCGAGGACAAATTCCTGCTCTAACCTGAATCCTAAATTCTATCCTTAACCCGTCAAACAGGCCTTTGAAGGTGAAGTGAGGACCCTCAATCACAGGGTCTAACATAAGCACACCCACCCACACACGCTTTGTTTAATTGTCTATTGCCTCCTACATGGTGACTTCTTTGAACAAGTAGACTAGTGTCTGCTTTTTGATTCTTTTTCATCATTTCATGTTTGAAATAAAATGAAAAAGAATTCTTTTATTGGTGGTCGTTAGCCGAGTCCTTGAAACAATCAAGTACACCCACCAGCAACTTAACCGGCACGTCGCACAGGGACAACCTATTAATGTCTGTGATAATGTTTAGAATGTAAAATCTAGTGGGGTTTTTAAGGTGAATTTTATTTGCTTCTACTGCGTCCTGTTTTACAGTAAAACCTCTGGATGTCAAACATTCGTCTTTGAATTCCTGAAAACAAATTGTATAACCAAGGAAGGAAGGAAGGAAGGTCATGACTGCTGCATCCAAGTCAGCACAAACGTTTCCCACTCAGCAGAATGAGTTGGGTCCAGTCCAGAGCAGCAATGTCAGTCCTAACAGAGCGGGGCACGTGATCTGCCACTGCACAAGGGCAAAAATACAGATGCGACTATTTCTTAGGCCTTATGCGTAATAAAGTCAATAAACACGACAGACAATGAGTCAGAATAGTGATAATAATTTATTTATTCAGAGTCTTTGGCAGTGGAGAACAAACACTGAGGCTGAATTAATGAGAACATTTTCACGTGACGTTTGGTTTTTAAATCTGCAATCGAGTGAAAGTGTGAAGGCTTCTGACATGTGTTCGAACAGACGCACAGATGGGCATTTAGTATCGCGGCAGATTTATGACACTCTGACACAATTAGCATTTATGTTAGCAATGCTCCAGTCTGGTATACACGTGCGGCCTGAACTGTGTTACAAAAGCATAGAAAAAGCAACAAAATTACAAAAAAAAAAACCTCATTTAGTGAAGAGGGAGCAAACTACTCACTGCAGCAATTTGCTCACTCTCCCATATTCACATCCCATTGGCATCTGCTACCAACTGTCAAGTGCAACTCTATATTTCATATAATGAAGGGCAAAGAGGTACAAATACTTTCCATTTCAGTCCGATACCCCGCTTTATCCTTTTTGTTCATTTACAATTCATTTTTTTTTCTGTAGATCTGAGAGTCTCTCTAGATTAGAAAGAAGCCCAAATACACTTTGCACCCAAAAGATTGGGCAGGTAAGGCAATTCAACATTTGCAGAGGACTTGATAAAACCAAGTACTGGAACCAATCAGAATGCACAAAACGCTGCATTCGTCACACAGCTCACAATATGGGGCAGAACACACACACACACACACACACACACACACACACACACAAACACACAAAGCCAGACATAGTTGTCTGACTAGGGAAAACCAAAGGCATCACAGCTTCTGTCAATTATTAATATCATTCAGAATACTGTTAGAGGTCCAGTCTGCTTCTCCTTCTTCTGCTCCATCTTCTATTAGGAGAAAGGTAAAGCTTGAGCTACACATACGTCACAAGACACAAAGGAGTTCATTCAATATCCAAATACGGCTGGAGGTCAGGAGGTTGGTGCTCCCATAACATGTGCAAAAAATATCTGTTGTAGTAAAGAGTTCAGGCCACTTGGGGTCACTGTTTCACTCTGTCACAGGCATTAGCAGTTTAATCCACATCCAAGGTTCACGTTAAGGCTAGGCGATGAATGACACAGTTCAGGATGAGAGTGAAAGTCTGAATGCTCTGTGGGATCTACCCCTGAATCCCACTGAGCTTCTCATCCATTTCCATCATGTCTCGCCACGGGTTAGTGGTGACAGGGCAGGGTCACAACGTGACTTTGCTGAGTCTGAGCGAGAGGCTCGAGCGGTGCTGGGTCCGCGGGAGTGTGGAACTGCAGCGGCTACGCAGCTGCACGGGGCGACCTGCCGATCCCCGCACCCGCAGCAGGAAGTCAAAGTTGGCCGACGTGTTCATGGCGTAAAAAACGTTAGCGTTGTCCGGGATCACCAGTTCTGGAACAAATCAAGAGCAGGACAAGAACACGGTAAGGCTTACAACCAGTGATGTCATCTTCACAACAGTACAGAGGGCAGTGTGGTTCATAAAGCCTGAAAACAGCCGATCATTGAATAAATAAATTAATATTTTGATGTGCAAATATAAAAAAAAAGGTGTTTTTATATAACAACTGCTAGAGAGCAATGTTAGCTTACTGTTCTCACTGCAAATCTGATTTTGTGTCTTAGACTGACTGCGATGAAGCGTAAGACTGAAGGATATGAATAATGAAGAGGTATGCATGCACAAAAAAATGTTTTACCTCTCTCCTCTGAGATGACCTGCACCAGCTCATATCCTTCCTCTGGCTCCTCCTCCAGGTTGTGCTTTGCCATTGCCCTAGCGATTACAACTGGGGTCTTATCCTGATTGGTCAGCTGTTTGTGAGACCGATTAGATTAAGTTAGATTTAACATAAAGTGCAAAAATGTAAATCTTTAGCAGAAGCATTTGTATTTATTCACCAGTATGCTCTTGTACAGATTCCCATTGCCGTGTTCCAGACTGACTCTTATGATGCAGGCGTCCTGGGCCTGGGTGTTATAGGTGAGAGTCTGACTCGGGGAAGACAGGGGTGTGAGGGAGATGGAGCGTCGGTGCATACAGGAAGGCCCGGGGATGGAGGGAGACGTGGGAATCATGGAGACGCTGGCTGTCGAGGAGTTTGTGTCCATAGAGTGGAGTGAAGTGCAGGAGGAGGATTCCGATAGCTGGGGGTCATGATGAAAAACAACATTTCATTTCATTTTTTCACAAAAATTATTATTAAGATTCATTATCATTTAACAGAAGCTCCAACATTTACTCCATTTTGCATCTTGTGTCAAAAGAGTTAAATGTAGCTTATACGCTCGCCAGCCACTTTGTTCATTACACCTCTTTAATCGCCTGTTTTATCAGCCAATCACGTGGCAGTAACCCAGCAGATTTAGGCATGCAGACAAAGTCGAGACATCGCGGCTAAAGTTCAAACATCAGAATGAAGAAAAACAATTTGAGAGCCTTTGACTGTGGCGTGTTTGGCTCTCAATATTTCAGAAACAGCTGATCTGCTGGGACTTTCCCACACAACCACCTGCTTCAAGCTGAAGAAAAGCTACAGGAACTCCACTCATTGCAACCAAAGTCTGCAGAAGAGCATCTCTGAACACACAATAGGTCGAAACATGTTGTAGCAGATGGGCTACAGCAGCAGAAGAACACATCAGGGCGCCATTACTGTCCACTAAGAACAGGAGACTGAGGCTACAGTTCCACAGGGTCAGAATTTGGTATAAACACCACAAAAGCATGACGCGATCCTGCTGTATCAGCGTACCTGCTGGTATGGGCACATTTTGGCCCCCTTAACACCAACAGAACATCAAACCATCACAAACTGGTTTCTGCAACATAACGCTGTTCTCAAATGACCTCCACATTTACCAGAGAGCACCTTTAGGATGTGAGGATACGAGAGAGTCAGATCGTGGATGCAGCTGCTGTGTGATGCATGTCAATGCAGAACATCGCTAACGCGATAATCGAGCTTCGATTAACGCTGACAGCCCTAGTAAAAATGTTAATTCGATAAAAAAAAAAAGTAAATGGAATTGACTCGTTTTTAATAAAGTCATGTACTTTGAAATATTCTAGTGCACAGCACTTCCTGTCGTGGCTTTGTCCCCCACCTTGTTTTGCTGGGAGTCGGAGGTGTGAGTCGGGGTGGCCAGTCCCTCGCTGTCTGACGGGCTGCCGGAGTCACTGGAGGACACGCTGACCGAGTCCATGCTCTCTCCGGAGCTGCCAGTAGGGGGCGAGCGTGGCGTCTCTCTGACTGGAGAACTGGCCGAATTACTGTCTGTTCCAAGAAAAAGCCTGAACAGAAAACGAAGCGAGCTGTTAGATGATAAAACGTTAAAAAAGTACCAGCAGTTTCATTTCCTCATTCTACTCCGGACTTCGCTTCAGATTGAAAAACAGCACTTGTCTTTAATTAGCCTCTAAAAACATCTCCTTTCTTAAGGCACTTACAAGCTGAGCCTCTTCACCATGCTTTTTCGAGGTTTGGGTAAAGTCGGACTGCTGTCACCGAGACCTTCAATCTCACAAGACAAGGCATAGCTGCAAGAAAGAGCATTAAACAGTGAACCTTCAACATAAAAACCAAATCAAGCATGTGGTGGTTTCAAGCAGAGCAGAGAGACAAAAAAAAGAGCTCACAGAGCAAAACAACAAGTACAGCAGATCAGTAGGAACTAAAGAAATGACAAAATCAGCAGGGAGAGACGATAAGAAAAGACAGAACAAAGCTGCTCTGGTGTATTTGTGAGGGAACAATGGCTCCAGCAGACCATGACTCATGCACTAATTGGCTTATTATCACATGGATAACGGTGCAATGAACATAAAAAAGGTATTCAGAGTGAAGAGTGTACCTTTCCTCCTCGCTGAGCTGAGGTTGGCCCTTAAACCAGCGCAGGAAAGCTGGGTCTGCAGTCAGACAATAGCTGTTACAGGCCGACTGGAGCAGCTTGATCTGAGCGATCACCTCAAACTCCTGCAGAGGCACAAAGAAGGTTGCTCAGAGTAAACACCACGTGAGTGACTGTGTAATCATGCAAAGGAGGCAGACTGAAGACTCACCCTGCGTCTCTTCTCAAAGTTGATCAGACCACCCTGTAGAAGACAAAGAGCACGCCGTCAGAATCGGGACGTCACGCACCAGCGGCCGCTTACACAAACAGCGTTAGACAGACCGCTCCACAAATGCCCCGACAAAATTTCTCACACACTTATGGAAACGTAGGCCCCCCAGACTTTCAAATATTCAAACACACCCACACACAATCAGCAGGTGCTTTTACCTCCACTAGGTCAGGCAGGGCCGTATCCAGCATGGTTAGGTCGGTGAGGAAAGTCCCCAAGTACGGTATCGTTCCCTGCATCGCTCCCTGTGGAGGAACGGTTTGATTATTCCACAAGATGCCGCAGGAAATTCACATATTTATTTACGCTTTGTTCTCTGCAGGTGGCGATGACAATAACAATGGAGGCTTAATGCAAGCGTGACACGTGGAGTAAACAGAGCTGTGTGGCTTCACGATTCTGGATGTGCTAGCAGTCAGTGTAGAGTACACCACTTAAGAGGAATGTGCTTTTAAAGTCTCCACTTTAGCTACAACAGTTTGCATTTCTAAGGCTCATCGTAGCCGGTGTTTGTCTCACCATTTCCTTCTGCAGTTGAAGCCTCTTGTGGGTGCGTTTCTGGTGCTCTTTGGCGCAACTCTCGAGACTGGCAAACTTTGACGTGCCTTCCTGTGGGGCAAAAAAACAAAAAGAAAAAAAAATGGCTCCAAATCTGGTTCCAACCGTGCGGTGAACGTGCGTTTTCAGGATTTCGAGTAACAGATGGTTACTAAGCATTCCTCAACTGGATCGGATACGAAATGAACACACTCACCCTCATGAGTAGCTCTCTGCTGGTCAGGTAGTTGTTATGGTCCGAGAAAATGTCGGAGAGCTCCTCGAATGTCTGCACGCTGTCTCTGCACCAAGCACAGATTCGCGTCAGCTAACGTGACGTAATACAGCAGTGAAAACACGCGTGCAAAAACACACCGAAGAATCTGCGAGATCTCGTTGCTATCAAAACCAGCTGAGATCATCTGCAGAGCCGAGAGTTCGGAGGCTTACTTGTGCACGCAGGCCCACACTCTCTTGAGTCTGTACAGAGGGTTGGACTGAAGCGCCGACACAATGGCTCGCAGAGATGAGAAGTTCTTCCGTATTCTGCACTCCTGTTAAAAGACAATCATAAGTCAGATGACATTCTTACTGATTTCAAGCGTTCGTGAGCGAGTCTGTCTCTTGTGCCGACCTGCGCGATGTCTATCCAGCGCTGGATAACCCGAGCTCTGACGTGAGGCCTGAGCTGTCTGTGCTTCAGCACGGTGTTGACCACGCAGGCTGCGACGGCATTGAACTGCGTAATGGTGGCACGGATGGTGGGAGCGCTGTGCTTGTTGTGCTTCTTGTCCCTCTGAGACCAGACAGAGCCCAGACAGTGATGGGGTACGACCTTTTTAAACAGCACCTGAAGCGCCACAGAGAAAACCCCCCAAAGAGTACGATATCAGTGAGGCGACGCAGAAGAAACAGGATGTAACCTTTCCCTCCTGTTTCCACATCATTTCCCCTCCACTTACCGCATCCATGTAGGTCAGCTGCTCGGCCACCAGGTCGGCGTCAAACGACAGGAAGTCCTCCTGGACCTCAATCTCCGCTTCATCCTCTTCCCCCAGGCTATATGAATGGTTGCTGTGGAAACCAGCTGAAAATAAACAAAACAGGCACATAAAATAAATGACATATCTGAGATAACGCATCGTTTCTCAGTGACAGAGGAAGGCATTTTAAAAGTAGATCTGCTGTGATTTTCCCCACAAATACAGGAGTCGGTGATGTGAGCCATTCTCAGGATCCTTATTAAATGTGGTCAAAGTTTACAATACTGACGTCAGCATCATCTGCATGATATCACAGAGAGCCAATACTCATAATAGGAAGTCCACCCCACAGCTGCTCTTCAAATCCTCTGTTTGTGAGGGGCAGCCAATCAGAGGGAAAGCGAGGGGGCTTAATGGCTGCTTCAAGGCCCAGCACAAGGTAAAGAAGGATTTTAAAATTGTGAATCATGCAAAGCTTAAATAAATACAAAGAAAATAGCGTTACCATCAGCGTCATCCATGCCGGCCTGAGCCTGCAGCTGCTCCAGCAGACCCTCTGCCTTTCTGAGAGCCTCTGAGCCTGGCAGAGCCTTGCGCAGGTAGTCCATCACCCTGTGGAGACAGGGGTAGTCTGGAGGCTCCTGGAAGTCTTCGGGACACTGATCGAGCCAGGCACGCAGGATCGAAGCCAAGGTGCTGTGGAGAGAGCCGCAAGACTTTAGAGAGCTGGAAACACAGGTGAGCAGGAACAGTGATGCACACATCACACTGCAGCTCACTTTCTGATGGCGCCGGTGGTTTCAGAGCCGTGGCATCTGTCAGTGCCTTGCTCTTTTTCTTCCATGCTTCCATATCTGACACAGAAAATAAGAAGATGACACGTTTTAAAAATCGCCACAACAAACAGGCAGATTATTATTTTTCGGTTCGGATCGTGTCATTTCAGCTTACCTGTCGAGCAGCAGCTGCAGCACGGTTTGTGTGCACGCAAAGGCTCTGTAGGTGGAGAGGAAGATGGACGTGTAGGTGAGGTCGTTGTCTCCGAACGCCGTCAGTAGAGTCTCCACCAGCCGCTCCAGCGTTCCAGCGCGGATACTTCGGATTTTGCAGGTCTCCAGTTGGCTCACTGTGTGGCCGGGAGGCAGACGATCCCCTTCCGCCTAAACAAGAAGCATACGAATTATGACAAATTTAAGCAAAAACCACCAAAAACCCATCCTACAGTATAGTGCATGGACAAAACACTACGATTCATAACAAATCCACAATCAGTGACCCCGAGTGCCTTTCGATGTGCAGCTCTGCCTTCCAGGAAGAGCCCAACAGAAACGCTTGTTCACAGAATGAACTCAGAACAGCTTTTCAGTCGTCTCAAACAGCTCCTGCAGCAGCAGAGCTACCAGACCCCCCTCAGTTATGTGGTCTGGTTTTTCCTTTAATTTGTCACCCATCTGCCAAATGCATTTTTAAACTGTTGCACCGCTGTGATTGGCTGGTGCCTGTAATTCTTTCATCAAAATGTTTAAGAAAAGCGTCGAGAAGAACTCTGAAAGAAATGGGAAGAAACAACGAGGGCCCGAAATGTCAGGGAGATGGAGGAAACAGTACGGTGACCTATATTTAATTCGAATTTCTCCAGATGTGTCCGACTATTGTGTCTACGGGGAAAACAGAAAGGGTGGTTGCAAAACAGCCAGGGAGAGGGAGAGAGAGAGAGAGAGAGAGAGAGAGAAGGGGGTGGCACAAGACCCAGAGAGAGAGAGAGACCTTGGTGAAGTTAGCACGCTACAACAGGAAACGCTCCAATCTGCTTTTAATCACAGCAAAGCCCCTCCTCCACCATCCCGCCAGACAGAGAGGAGGACGGCGGCACAGCCGACTTCTCCCCTCCGATAGCAGCTCGGAGCAAACAAAAAGTCTGATTATTTATCTGTGCGAGGCGATCCACGGCACAGCCACAGGCTTCAGCGCCACAATAGGCACAAGTACACGCACACACACACAGGCGCCTCAAACCGTGCTGACTGGAGCTACTTTTGTTCAGCTGACTGTCTATAGTAAATATACTCATCACATTGGGAGCTCGCTCTTTGTTCTGCTCTACTAGCTGCATAAAACACCCATGTTGTTTTAATTAGCTCTAATTGGGCTTACACCACTGTCAATACATCCAGGCAGTGTTGGAGGCTCACAGCAGATATCAGATTCTTCTTTATGTGACAGCTCTCATCCCCTATGTCAGCCACACAGATGAAAACAAGCTAATAAACACAATATCCTGAAGATTCTTTAGCATTTTCTGGGAAAACTCACAAAAGAAAGCACAATGCTCCTAATTGACCCCTCTGTACAATATAATGATGCACTGCATAACATCTTATTATGGAGACATAAACAGCTCTGTGGAGGAAACGGCAATGCCTTATACTGACTGAAAAAATGCACAGCTGTGGGAAACCGTGTCACACCAGCATTCTCCAAAACACCGCACGCTGCGCAGGAGAACGCTGTTGGCAGCTCGGAAAGTCAGGCTAAAAGGTCCGGCTCTGGTGAAGCTGTTTGCTTTCAGCAGGCAGCCCAAAGGTGTTGTCTCAACTGGGAGATTTATAGCTCGAACGGTAAAACAATAAGAGTCTGGATGGAGCACAATGCTGAGAGAAAAGCCGTTTCAGACAATACAGATTAGGTTTGCCGTTTTTAAGGTCAGCAGTCTGAACACAGATAACTAGACTGCTTTAAACAAAAAAAAAAGCCATCTGGACACGATAAAATCTAATCCGGACATTGTTTGCTTTAAAAACATTCACTTTTTTTCCTCTAGAGCAGCTGAGAGTGCAGAAAGGAGGTTTTCTGAACTATTAACGCTCAGACTTGGAGCTCAGCTCCTCGTCAGAAGGGCCAACTCACCCCCAGCCATCTTGCTCCCTTGTTGGCCGCCTGCTGAATCTGGACCCTCTTCAGCGTCACGTTGTAGACCGCTCCGTCCTCTACTTCCTCCCCCCAGTCCTGCACCGAGCTCTGAAAGAAGAATATCAGTGGAAATATTAGAAAGATCGTCAGCTGCAGAGCTGAGCTGCACAAGTGTAACTTTAGTAGTTTAACAAGAAGGGAAAGTGATTTTTCTGTATGAGAAAAGCAGAGGGAACAGAAGAAAATAAAACGCACATACAAACAACTGCAGTGCTTAAAAAACTAAGAAGAAGAAGTGAAGTGCAGCAAAACATCAAGAATGACCAACTCCCCAACCCCCATCCCTGCAGCCTGCCAGGCCTCCCTCCCTCCTCCTCTCTGTCTCTACTCCCTCTTTTATTCCCAATCCATCTCTTTCATGAAGTCTCTGTGTCTCTGGAGCTGAAGTCAGGACAGCTTTTCCCTGAGCTCACCCAGGTTGTAGATAAGAGCCAGAATGGGCCAAGTCTCCAGAATAAACACCTCCACAGTAATATTTACATT
>VUQR01008263.1:1694-16087 GCA_015108515.1 Hemichromis elongatus | reverse complement strand
ACCATCTTAGTTTTCCAAGCGAACTTCATGGTGAGCGCTTCTCTCATGATCTGGAGGCAGCATCAGAGATCGACGTTTCTCCCGCACGGACACAAGAAGATGCGTTCCTTTCAAAATAAACTGCGATCCGCAAACGTTCACTGCGCTCTTTTCCAAACTCCAAGCCCTCCTCCTGTCAGCAGGCGCTCGGCTCTCCGCTGAATGAGCAGACTCCTCCTCCCCGCACTCACAGAAGCCCCATTTAAACTCCTCCCTCGAGCTTTTTCTCCAACTTCCATCAGACTGACATCAGTTTACGCACGCAGACGCAGGGCTGGTCAAAATATTGCAAAATATTTCACACGCGTAAATGTTTTTCCTCCGAAATTCATAAAAACGTTCACTGAAAAAATAATAATAACGTGTTTGTATTATAAACTGGGTTTCATTTATTAATCACTAATAATGCTCATTTGTTTTATAGTCATTTTCCTCCATTGCTGTTTTTTTAAGAAACTATATTTTAGGCTCTACCTTAGTGTAGTAAACATTTTTCATTAAATGTAATGTATAAATACACGCATTAAAAGTTTACAGTAACGTTTCTTTTAGTCACTCTTTGCTTTTCTAAGCATATTTATTTATCTGACATAAGTTTAATCAGCATATTTTTATGCATTTAGCAGCAAAAGAGAAAAAGTGTGAACATAAAACTGGCGTTTCTTCCCCTCATGACGTAACATGACAAACCTTAAAGATATCATTTGGGGGGTTTTGGACCTTGGATCATTTTTTTCATTTTACTCCTCTTTGTCTTCATTAAGTGAAACTTTACCCACAATATTCACCAGCTCGTGGCTGCTGATCGTGAAGCTTCTCAAACAGGCGGACAACTCACTGTAAATAGAGCCATCCAATCCAACTTTATTTATAAAGCACTTTAAAACAGCCAGCACAGGACCAAAGTGCTCTACAGTAAATACGTTAAGAACAATAGATACAATCAAACAGTGAAAAAATAAAACGCATAATACATAAAAATTAAAACAGCCCTATATTTAAAAAAAAACAAACAACTACAACATACAATCAACTAAAAAAACAACATCTCACATGGTGTCAAAGGCCAGGGTGAAGAGATGTGTTTTCAGAAGTGATTTAAAAAAGTTCACCAGTGCGTTTCCAAACACAAGTACCATCTATGTCAAGAAAAAATGAAAACACTTTCATTTCATGACTTTTTATGCTTTGAATTACCCGTGAAAGTGGCAATTTTACCATTTAAGTCTTAACTTGAGTCGTAATTCTTAATTAAATGTGCCACTTTAAACAGCAAATGATTGCAGGAGAAAGGAGAAACAATAAAAGTCTAATTTCCTTTCCATATGGGCAGTTAAAATGAAGGTTATTGCTATAATGCATTAAGATACAGATGTTGTTTAAGAGGATGAAGTGATGGACTGTAGGCCCTGAAGCAGCTGCAGCCTCACAGTCCCTGCGTGGGACAATACAAGGAAGGCTTCAGATGGCGTCACCACTACTGTGCATTGTCAGTAACCAGAGAGGAGACCAGGCCAAGTGTGTGAGAATAGATAACTGTGTTCCACTGTGGCTGCACGTACTCAAACAGCCCATTTTTGTGAATAAACGAGAGGCTGCGAATCGAGGGGCAGCATTGTGAGGGCTCTTTTGGTGTATTGTAAACAAATATTTTTAAAAAATGAGCCACCTGTGACTCATTTACACATGCTAAATGATAAATTGGTGATCCAAGAGTCATGAGGTCTTATCCGCATGGGACACTGGAAGCCTTATGATGCTGTCTGAGAACTGAGTGGTGGGAGGTAGACCTGCGGTGGCCCCCCTTTTCAAAATTGTGCGTTTGCGTTTGTGTGCGTAATCAGCCAACCCACTTCCCTGGCTCCCAAACGTCAATTTCGGCGTCACCGGCTGCCTCTGTCGGTGGTGCACCCCACTCACAGACACCCACCCAAACAACACTACACTGCAGCGCCGCCCAGCTTTGCTATGATGGCACTAGGCCTGAAGTACATCTGAGTCGGTGCTTCTCCATGTGCCGCACAGGATCGGCCTTTCTTCTAGCTGTCTCTTCATCGTGCTGCACATCTGGCTGCTGTCCAGTTCCCAGGCCGAGCTGCCCCGGTGTGCGCTCCAGTCTTAGGAACTCTGGGAAGCCCAGATTGGCAGTGGGAAGGTTGCGACCCCACACGACCTCTAGCTCAGCCCCTTGGGGATTGGAGTGTTGGTCTCACAGTGGGAGTGATGTCATACCTCAGTGTAAACAAGATGTCTGACGGGTGTGACAGCTGCCGCTCTGTCTGACGGAGGAGCCGATCTTTCAGTTTGTTTCAACTCGGCCCGTTAAAGTCTGCTCTGATCTCTGAAGTACATTTAGATCTAAATCCCAGCCCCGAAGGACAAATCCAAGAGAAAACAACAGCCGGACATTTGGGAAAATCCACCCTCTGTAAGAAGGTACACCAGATTCGAGCCAGCAGGCCAGCTGACTTTAAAAAATTAAATGAAACTTATTGCACCTTCAGTTAATTCATAAACCACCTGTACATAAAAGATGAACTTCCAGGACTGAAACTAGAGCTGTATATTTTAAAAGGCCAGCAGGGGGCGACTCATCTGTCTGCAAAAAGAAGTCCAATTGTAAAACCAAAATAAACAAACGCTGAGCTGAGCCATGATCTCAGGAAACTCTTTCCTGATTGGTTTATGGTCTCAGCTGCCGGGTTTAAATATTATTAATTTGTGTCCTTTTTGTAAATTATGGAAAGGAGTCATTAACGTGTAATTGTGTGTCAGTCTGAGTCTGAGCAGAGTAGATCCGTTTGTTTTTTATGTATTGAAAGAAATTCTTTTAATCGTGCACACGGTGTATAGTGCATCTTATTTGCTTCATTCATTATTAAATATAATAAATCAGGAATAAATTCTGTAGCAGAGAGGTGCAGTACTATAACACAATCCTACAGAGTAAATACTTCATTATACACTGTATAAAAACACAGTTTTCCCGTCCTAGCTTGAATACCCAGCTCCGTAAATGTAACTCAGCTTCACACAACTCTCAAGAAACTCGTGCTTCCTGTGGCTTGAATGCAAAAGTTCATCGTGCTGCTCTGTCTAAACACTGCACGCTAAACTCTGACACAGTCGTCCATGCAAATCCTCATTCCAAGTTTTCCGCTCTGTTGAAAGACTAATGACGTAATTACACTTAGGAAAGCCCTTGACAAGGGAAGGCCATTTTTTGAATAATGGATTGCAGCCTTTATTGGGCTTCCCGAGTACTCTCTTCCCTTTGTTCCATGGTCAGAATAGCTACAGCAGAGACAGAGAGGGGACAAAAACAGGAGGAGCACCGCTCGCACTGTTATTACACCACAGCGGGGAAAAAAACGCACATTCCAGGAAATCTCCCGCTTCCTGCCTCCAGCCTCCCGACTCCACCGAGGCTGGTGTCCTCATACCTGACTGGCTGTGGAGCCACTGTGTCCTGGAGCACGGTCATAAAGGAAAGGAAAGGAAAGGAAAGGAAAGGAAAGGAAAGGAAAGGAAAGGAAAGGAAAGGAGAGGAGAGGAGAGGAGAGGAGAGGAGAGGAGAGGGGAGGAGGGGAGGGGAGAGGAGAGGTGATATAGTACTTAACATGAACAGATTACGTGAGAGGCTCACGTCAACTAGGAATGTCAGCACACAAAAAACAGAAACCACCAACACACAGGGGACAAAATTAGGAGGGTCTTGGGTGGCATGTGCAACGTCTCTGTGTTTACAGGTTAGATAAGAAGGTCACGTATCAGAGAAAGTGTAGTAGACTTTGCAGATTAACTTGAAAGCGCATCTGTGCTGTGTGAGGGAGAGACCGAGGCAGGCGGGGGAAGAGTTCACAGCACAGTCAGAAACCGAGAAGATCCACACTTGTGGAAAGACAGGCGTGATACAGCTGGACCAGCTCGTGCTGGCATCCAGAGAGAAAGGCATTCCGTCATTTAGGCCGGAAAGAGACGTCCCTCTCTTCCTCCCGCGTAAACAGCAGAGAGGAGATTCATCGCAGTGAGAGAAGTATCAGCTGTGAGGGCAGCCAGATCCTGCCGTGGAAAGTCTCTGCGTCAAGTCCAAAAATTTGCGAGGATCTTTCCCGGTACTGCATCGGAACCAGATGTTGCTCAGAATTTCGTCCATTTCTCTCCTTTTCTAAGTAGATCGTGTGTGCGCGCACAGTCACCTAATCACACTTGCCTTTCACTGCGTGTTTGTGTGTGGTTGGTGGGTTTGTGTTTGTGTTTCCAAAGCATGCTTCCCAGCAGAGGGCAGAGTTCATAAACTGCTGTGTTTATCCAGAGTCAGCAGAGGCTCAAGTCACCCCGGGGCAGAGGGAAAAAAACAACGGGGCTGGATTTATGGCTCAGGATGATCTGCTATAACTTCATAAAAAGCTGAAATGACAGAATCAAAGCAGCTTAAATGGGTCATTTAGGAGCAATGAAGCAGTGGCAATGCCCCCAGTCAGCACAAGTGTTTATGTGACGGGGTTTAATGATGGGACGCATCAACAGGAGATGGTCATTGAATCAAGTAAAAATAATAGATGTGCATAACAACAGTCAGGTTGCCTCTCGTGAAAACACACAGCTGCACGCAGCCTTTCTTCTGTTTCTCCGTCGCTCAGCTCGGCTTTTGTTCAGACGGCCACATTAAACGCTCCTCTCCTCGTTCCCTCCCGCTCTCCCCTCCCCTGATGTCACGTCTCTGCTCCCCTCAGATCTATTGTCCCGGCTGTTGTTGAGCTCGCTCTCTCTTGCTCTCTCTGCCTCTGGACGGGTGACATCATTAGTTTCCAGTAAAGTCCAGAGCTGCAGACAAGAGTCCCCCCCCCCCCCCCCCCCCCCTCCTCCTCCTCCTCCTCCTCCTCCACACTTTACATACATGCCAAACTAATACAGCCTTCAGCTAAAACTTCTTTTCAGTCCAGGCATCTCATTACCATCAAAGTTACCAAAATAAATGTTTAATGAATATAAAGTTTTGGGGCAGATGGTTTTTCTCAGCCTGCATACAGGCTCAGTTGGACCGTTACACAAGCTGGATAATCCGATTTCTTGTGACTCAGATATCATGATGCTTGTTAAGGTGATTTCAGGTGTCTTTGTGTTTAAAAGAGTAAGAGAAGTCACGGTAAACCCTCTCCTGTGTAACCCCCTAACTGTGACCACCCCCTCCCATATCTAAGTCCTGCTAAGCCCTGAATGAATCGGTCTGGACTGGCTTGTTTGGGCTGTCTGACCCTCTGCTAATGAGAGCAGGACCATCTGTTACTCAGCCAATAATATATGCAACTCTGAAGGCATCACATGTACAAAACAAAGCAACACAAACGCACCAAAGTGCAGCAGGTAGCAACCAAAACGACACCAGCGTACTGTTTCCACTTGTTTTTTATGCACTTCCCCGTAGCAACAAAAACAAACTCCTTCCATTTCATTTCTGCTGCTTAGATTAATTCTGAGCATTATTATGCACATCCATGGCTCGTGTTATAGGAAATGAAACTGCAGGAGATGCACAAACAACAGGCAGTAGCTGCTCTGAGGTACAGAAGCGGCGCATTCACGATGCTACACTGTTACAATAACACTGACCGAGGTGTAGCAAGATGTTTAGTCTGCCAGAGCGAACACTGCGAAAACCATGTTCCCTTAGCATACATTTTTCATGTTATTTACTATCCACTGTAAGCTCAGCAGAGTTATTGCAGTCAGTAATCTGTGTATGAGTGCTGACCAGTCATATTAGAGCTAGAAACCAGCTAGAAACCCCCAGCTTTACTAAAACTGGGTACACACGCACACACACACACACACACACACACACACACACAATGCCAGCTTGATCCCAGTCACGGGTCCTGCTAATGCTGCATGTCCTGCCTGAGCGGGAAAAGGAGTAGAGAATTTAGTATGTGTCTAACTGTGAAAAACAAATGCCTAACCCTTACCCTAAACCTAATAATAACCTAATTGTAACCTTGACATTAGAACCACATTTTTAGTCTCAAAAATGTCTTAAAACTCGTTTCCTGACCAGGATTTTGGTCCCCACAAGAGCTGTTGGTCCCCACAAAGATATGAATACATACCCACGCTTACACACATACACATAAACACCGCTGTGTATGTGTAAAAACAAACTAAATGAAAGCCGGTGCTGCCTCATATTAACCCACTTTTAGCACAGCAGTCAGCACCACGCACTCTTACAGCTACCATATGGTGTGATGAGTTTCTGCCCCAGTTGAGCAGACTGCTCCTGGGCTGTTGTTGCCCTGGGATGGACATTTGGGTGACAGAAACAATGCCTGTAGTATTGACTTTTCACACGAGTCCTATTATGTGACTTAATTAGGTCGAAGTTAACAATACGGACCACTACAGAGCTGCAGGCGACTAGACAACTTGACTCGCAGCACGTGTAAACAGCATTCGTCGTGGCTGACTGACTGAAAACGGAGACCGAGGCCTGCATTTAGGAAAAAAGAGAAGTCTGGCAGTTTAGAATCAGAAAGTTACTGAACTGTGCTGCTGAAGAGGATATGGTCCTGTTTTTGTGTAAATTCAGAAAGAAAGAGGTCAAAAGCCATATAAACTAGTTTAATCCGGATGAACAAATCACCTAAATGTCGAAATCGTTGTCAAGTCATCAAAACATGACAAGTAAGAGGCAGAACTGGAAGACTGGAAATGTTGAGACGTCACAGAGCATCAGCACTAAACGTGCTCTTCTCTCTCCAAAGAAGTCGAGAAAGAGGAAGCAGGAGCGCTAACTCAGCTTTCTGAATTTCTTTCAATGGAAAACACAGCATCATCAAAACTGCCTGCCCCTGTTTTTCCTGTATAAAGTCACTTCTGTGTTTTGAGCTGAGGTTATCGAACTGCCCTGCAGGTTACTGTAAGCCAGCCGCTAATATTCCCAGTGCCGGAGCTCTTATTGATAAACCTGCAGCTTAATTAAACTGCCTAATCACTGAGTGAGAGGAGGGTGCAAAGGACACTACAGACCACAAAATGAAGATAACAGTCATCCCTTCATTGAATTTTATGTAATGAAAAACATGCATTTTATTATCAAGTTAGTGTTATTTATGTGCACATTCCAGTAGTAAGTTTTAATGTCAGTGAACCTTTGATAACGACTGCCTCCTCAGCACTCCTCCCTCATCTCTGACCTGAACTGTGGACCTGACAGCTGCCTGCAACGGGCTGAGTACAAAGGAGAAATCACAGCCGTCACTAACTTTATGACTGACATGGTTTCATAACCGTGTGTATGTGGGTACAAAGTAAAATAGACTGAGAAGCACTCGGACTAGTTTATCCTACATGTTCAAAAAATAACACAAGGAGATGCTGTTGACACAAATACCAGATTTCTCACTAAAATAAAGTTCTGAGAGTTCCTGCAAGAAGCTGTGTCACAAATGCTTTTGTTTACCTTACATAATTTTATGGAAAGACTATTCTGGGTATGTAACTCTGTAAAAACAGTCAAACAGATAAGCATCTGACAGCAGAGCTGATGTATGTAACCTAAGCATTCAGAGGAGGTCTGTGGGCTAACCTCCAGCATCCTTACCCCTTCAAACAATCGCAGGAAACAGCGCTGCTTGATGGGGCAACATGACAGCCAGGATGTCAGACAGGCACTGAGGAGGATGGTCCCCAGGCACCACTGTGTCACACTCATCTCCTCTAAATGTGAATAACTACAAATAGATCACTCCACTGTGTTAGATGCTCAGTGTACCAATAAAAGAGCAACCACAGTGAATCCAGCAGAATCCCAACGTGTTCTTCTTCCTTTGCAAAGCCTAAACCTGCAGAACCCACACTGCACACACTCAAACTGTGTTATGCTCATGTTGACTTCCTCAAGAGAAGAAGAAAGAGAACGCTGTGCTAATTTTAAAAGAACGATGTTTCCCAACCCTGTACAATTCTGGGCCCCGCACACAATTAGCGTCCTTCTCCGCTAAGCATGGCAGACATTCCTGCGAACTGAGTCAGCTGACTTCCTGCCGTCTCTCTCTGTACACATAAACGGAATAAAAGAAATCATACGGCTCTTTTTACACTTTCCAGTTCTTATTGGACTAAACGGATGAAATCCTGATAGCAAAAAGAGTAATTTTATACAGTTTGTGACACTCAAAAAAATGTTTCCATGAATTTGTGGCTTCTTTTCCAGTGACTGTGCTGGGTTTTAAAATGCTCACTGGATCAGTTTCCAGCACTTGTTGAATGCTGTAGCAACAAATGTTTGGCCCCTCCACCACTCAGTCATCTTCCTAGCAGCTTGGAGACTGATGAAAACAAGCTCCTTACATTTGATTTCCCTCTATAAAGGCCAGCAGTGGGTAACTTGCAGTGAAGTTCATGATAAAAACTGGTTTCCATAAACTCTTAAACAGGCAAGAAAAAGACAGAAACGCTCTGACAAGTCAGCATCTGACATGCTTACATAGTGTAAGTTTAGTTTTCAAGCTTCTGCACGTCTCCTTTCAGACGTTACAGTGCTCATCCTTCATCCTCGTTGAGTTATTAAGTTTCAGTTTTTTTGCAATAAATATATTTTATGTAAAAAAAATACTGCCTCTGGGAGATTTTATTCTTTCTTCCTCTTATTGTTTTTGTTAAAGGACCCTTCGTCAGGTTGGTTTTCAGACCTCAACAAGCCAATAAGTATCTATGTGCTGCCTGAAAACACCAAAAATACTTCACTTCAGCATTAATACCACAAGTAAAAAAAATAGCCACAGCTAAGCTGGAATAAGCCGCAGCTAATTTTCTGGCAGTCATGCTGTTTTGGGGAATGAGAAACACCAACGAAGAATAAAAATTGAGCCAAATAGAAGAATAAATGTAACAAAAGAAAAGCCCAACACATTATGGATCCTGTTACCGGTAACTGAACATTTTACGAGACCCACAGACTGACCAGTAAGCAGTCGTTAGAATGAATGAGAATTAGTGTGTTTCATAAGAGGTCAGCCGGACACCCGTCTGTGTCACCAAAGGTTACCGTCATGTTTGCGTTATTTCACTATGAGCTGTCGGACTATTGCATAAAACATATTCAAGTAGAGGCCAAATAGAGGAATTATATGACAGATGGCAAAACATTAACCAAGCGATTTCTTAGTTTAATATATGGAGAAAAGGTCTAAAGGTCTGTTTCATGTGGGTTGTGTTGTGTAGACAGCTGGATGCAGTGTACATGTTAGCTGTCCCTGTGTAATATCTGCAGAGTCCAGACCAGCCACACATTTTCCTTTCCTATGCTTCTCCTCTACTTTCTCAAGATCACCATCCAACAAACAGAAGTGGCAAACATCACCCATATCTTTGCTCCTCACTGCATATCTTAAATGTTTATAATTCCAGACTTCTTTTCTCAGTGCCTTTTTTCCTCTCTACCCTGGCTCCCAAAGTTTTCCATTTAAAATTCCAAAAATCCAGCATTTGACAACACACCCAAACACACACACACACTTCAGCACCTCACACTATCCCAAACAACAGACGACCTTCATACGAAGGCCAGCAGCTGCCAGATTGTTTGAGGAGACTGAAAATCTCTGTGCTTCCCAGCAATACAAATAGATTTCGTGCAAACAAAAGAGTTGATAGATATGATTATTCTCTAACTGACCCAGTGTCGCGGGCTGCTCTCCGGGGAGCGAGGCTGGTACCTCTGCAGGGCAACCCCTCCCTCCCCCTCCAGCAGTAAGGTGCAGTCCAGGTCGGGGTAGTGGTGATGGTAGGAGCCTGTAGGCCAGGGTAGGAAGGTGGCCAGAGGGTAGTGAGAGATCATGCTGATCGCCTGCATCAGCGGCAGGGGTGACGAGGATAGGAGATCATACTCTAGCCTGGACGGCAGGGCTGATGGACACGTCTGGGTCTGCGGGTTTTACGAGCTGTGACGAGGTGAAGGGTTTTCTTCAGGATGAACTTATGTCAGATTTGTCCTCCTCTCTTCTCAATAAGGTTGCACACTGGTCTTGTTTTCAGCTCAGAGGTGTGACTGATGAGAATGCCCACTCAAGTTGTCCACCTCAGTCTTCTCCCTTCCTGTTTCTCCTGCCTGTTTTTTTTCCCTCCCCTCTCAGCGCTCAAGTAACTCCGTTTGCAAACAGCTCTCGGCCACATGAGTGATTAAAGTCTATTGTCTCTCTCTCTTTCTTTCCTTGCCTCTTAGTTCATCAGAGCTGAAAGGGGAGGGGTTATGACTTAGTGGCCCTGCCCCCCTGCTACAAAAACTACCCACTGACTACAAGCAGAACAGGACAGTGAACCTTAAGTCTTAAAGTGTCTCTAACATATTGGTCCTGAGGACTCTTCAGAGTTTGCTCAGAGTTTTCAGAAATGATCGTGATCATTTTTATTCATTTCTGTGTTTGGTTTTTCTCTAAGCTTAAAATCTTCCTTTCTTAATGTTCTCATCTTTGGATTATAAAAGTCCCTAAATTCTAATAAAATGTTACAACTGAAGTGTGAACAACCTCATGAAGTTACTGATTTAACTCTCTGATATGCAACACAGCTTGGTGGCATTTGTGGCAGCGGGGTCAAAGGTCAAACCATAATAAATGTGTAACAATGACAGCTGGAGGGACAGAGAGGGAGCAAGAGTGTGTGTGTGTGTGTGGGGGGGAGGTAATAAGAAGCAGTCATGTGTAAAACACAGAGAGGAGGATTATCTGGGACCAGGCAGTGCTCTCTCACGCACACACACGCACACACACTGTAGCCTAAGCAGTTAATACTGAACAAGGTGTGATGAAAGCTGCTTTCTACAGAAGCAAGGTTCGCTATTAAGTCAGACATCGCATCCGTTTTCTCAAGTAAATAAACAACCATCAGAAAAATACAAGAATCCGGTCACACTCACACAAACACACACACACAGGTCTGAAATAGAACTTTAAAGTAAAAATTTTCATTTTCTTGAGAGCTGTATTCTTTTATTTTTTTTAATCTGAGTGGTTTGATGTATTTCAGATTGAGGATTAGCGTTTTTCTTCGCTTTCTGTTGCTGTTCGTCATTTCTTTTAGATTAAAATTCTACTAAAAAAATCATGTGATAAGCCAAGAAAATACAAATGATTACAGAAGTTAAACCAGATCAAATTAACCGGGACAGATCCAGCAGACACATTTCCCTCCAAACTGTTCAGAGTGCATCATTTAAATATTGTGGTTTGACTCAAACAGATAAAACAGAAAAGCCTCTCTCATTTTTTCCCCACAATCATGGCTCTGAAACTAAAAAACTGAACTTTGTAACTACGACATGTATTTTATCAAATGTGAGCATTTAAAATTAATTTCACAACCTTGAAATATTAAGGTGTTTATGAGTACGACTGCACTAAACTAAACTAAAATCCAATTAATTTTTAATTCCTGATATGACCTCTTCTGGATTTTACATGTGAGGTGTTTCTTTCTTTTTGTGTGTGTGTGTGTGAGAGATCACTTTTACTAAACTTTAAATCAGTGCAGCAGCGCTTCAGCATCAGAAAACCTCCCCTGAAACTTGAGCTCACTGTGGCCGTGACTCAGACCTTCACTCTGACTCAGCGTGACAAAATTCCTTTGAATCCCTCGCACACACAGAAATGCAGTCAGGCTCCTCCTAAAATATGCTTATATTTAGCACTGATTCATGACTGCAGGTCATGCATAGAAACGGCACTGAAATGCTTGTCTAATCAAACCGGATGAACCCAGCTCCAATGGAGTGTCTGAAGAGGTAGGAAAAACAAGGTCATGACTGCCGGTGCCTTCTGGGAACGAATGTGAATGTGATGGACAGGAAGAGTGAGCAAACACACTGGCCGCTCCTCTCGCCGTCTGGACAGACTTCCAGTGAACTGGAAGTTACTTCACTTCAGTTAAATTCCCTGACAGAGATTTCTACAGCAGCTTTGAGTAAGAGAGATATGAAGGCTGGCCCGGCTTCATCCTATTCCTCCATATCTGTGCTCTTTTTTTTTTTATCTCTCATTAAATCCACCCACATTTGGTGTTTCTGTGTAACATGTTGTTCCTGACATTTTCTTATTTCTTTTTCCCACTGCTTTAGTCTGAGTGTGCTGACACAGTCGCAGCATGGCCAGCGCCAGTTTACACAGCTGGGAAACCAAACCTCTGTACACACACACACACACACACACTACACACTCGAGTTCTGCTCTGCTTGGGTCAATACAAATGAAATCTCTCTCCCCCTCATTTTCTCTCTCACAGAGCCTCAAACAATGGTACACAAAACGAGATGAATACAACAGTAAATGCTCTGTAAATAAGTAGGAATGAAATAAAGACAGTGGCAGAAGAACAAAACTATACTTACGTTCCCCTTCTCTCTGTTAGGCTTCATTCAGCGTCTATGTGCAGGCTTTTTCAGGTGGACATCAGTAAATGTAACTGTCATATACATCGTAGTGATGTAAAATACAATCACACTATGTTATAAGCCTCCTTAAGTAAATGAACTCTACTACTCTAATACTTTCCTTCACTGAAAACATTGGACAGTACAAATAAAGATGGTATAATCTCTGAAATATAAATGATGAAACATTACACATCTCCACACTGCCCTCTGCTGGCTACCCGTGGACACCACAAACACCAAGAAGATTTTCTAAACTTTTTGCACAACAGACTGTTTATATTAAGATTCCCTTTGTCTCTGTTACGCTGTTGTAGAGTTGGGCCTTTTCTTCCTTGCCTCATGCGTACTTGCTGTTGCTCACTGAGTGGCTGTCTGAGGAGCTCTTGTTGACATTGAACAGTTACTTATTATCAGTATGAAGAAGAGAACAGAAGGAGATACCGGGCACTGTCTCCCAATCACTGACCGGGAGAAAAGGAAAAACTAAAGAGAAGCAGGAGGCCGTGTTTCGACAACAATGCTTTCTTTTTCCATATCTTTCTGTTTTTTTCTGTGCGTGCGTTGGATGTATTATGCGCATGCACAAAAGCCCGCATGCGTGTGAGTGTATTCACGGGCGAAAGGACTCGGCCTTACGACAACAGCACTTTGGTCACTGCGTCTTCACTGTTCAGCACAGCAACACTGACTCATTCGTTTACGCAACAATATCACTTCATTACAAAGAATCACTAAATACTGTAATCCGTGTCAGGAACGCTGACAGATCACCAGCTGTTTCCTGTGACGACTCAGACTCCCACATTGATATCCGCTGCAAAGCAATCGTGTGTTTCTGAATGTTAGATAAAGGCACTGTGTGAATGAGTGTATGTGCCTGGGTGAATGAGACGTATTAAAACGTGCTTTGAGGAGAAAGTAGTACCATTTTATTCAACTCTATCATATCTTTATCCATCCATTCGCTGCCTTAGGCCGAGAGCAGGATACGCCCTGGACAGGTCGCCAGTCTGTCGCAGAGCTAACACATAGACAATAGACAGAGACAACCATTCGGGCTCACAGTCACTCCCATGGCCAATAGTGTTCCATAACCTATCCCCACTAACTGCATGTCTTTGGACCGTGGGAACAAAATGGGAGGACCCGAGGAGAACCCATGCAAACACAGGGGGAACATGCAAACTCCACACAGAAAGACCTCAGCCTGATGGTGGAATTGAACTCATTGAACCTTCTTGCTGTGAGGCAGCAGTGCTAACCACCATGCCACCCACTCTTTGTCTTGTCCCTTTTCTTTATATCAAATAAAATATAATCCAGTTATTCCAGTAATTCCAAACCAGATGACAACTACCACACTTATCCTGGAAGTGCTTTAAATCAGCCTAGTCCCCAAAAACTGAAAACAGCCTACTATTATTATCTAATTCCAAACATTATCGATAAAAAGATGTGATGATCCTGATTTCCTTAGTGCGGGCCTCAGAGTTGGTCATTTCCTGTTTTATTTTGATTGTCTTTTACTCCATGTGCATTATGCTCGGTTTTGCTTCGTGTGTCTCATTAGTTTGCAATTAGTTTGAGCTGCGTTGGTCAGCCCCTGTGCGTATATACTAGCTCAGTCTGTCGTGTTATCCCTCGAGTGCTTTAGGTCCTATTGCTGCCTGCCACACAGCCCACTTTGACACATTTCCTGATTTAAGTGACTTTGAGTGCAGCATGGTGCCGGACGGTTGGTCTGGTGTTTGAGAAACTGGTGATCTGCTGAGATTTTCCCACATAACCATCTCTTGAGTTTCCCACAAATGGTACGAAAAAGAGAAAAAAACCATTGAGTGGCAGTTCTCTAGGTGAAAGGCCTTGATGATTTCACTTTCCTGTTCTTAGTTGACAGAACAGCACCTGGTGTGGCTTTCTGCTG
>VUQR01008260.1:0-12311 GCA_015108515.1 Hemichromis elongatus | reverse complement strand
CCCCCTCCCTCCTGGCTCACAGCTCAAACGAGTTGAACGAATCACCCACTCGACTCACCCCCTCCCTCCTGGCTCACAGCTCATTTGAGCTTCCTCGGTTAGCAACCAACGTTAAGGTGCATTACCGCCCCCTGGCTCACAGCTCAGTGGACAATTGCGCGACATACCACTCACCTCTCCCTCCTGGATCTCAGCTGCTGAAACTCAGAGCGTGAAATGAAATGAAGTCTGACTGACGTAGTATATCACTTTGTTTGTTTTGAAAAGATAATAAGCAGAGTAAAGGAAAAACATATGTGAACTAAGTTCCACCACTATTAAAAAAATACAGTCTGACTCGCATTCTGCTGCTGCAATAATGTAAGTAAAGTTAATCAGAAATTTGCTATTTTACTAAATTATTTAGATGAAAATATGTATATTTGATACATTTGAGGAAATACTAATAAAATAAAATCAGAAAAAAATAAATAATAAAAAATAATAAAAATAAAATTTAAAAAAATTATGTTTGAGTGAAAAAAGTACATTTTTTGTACTCTCTGGGCAGCTGACTCAGTGACTCAAATGAATCAAAAAACTCGATTCATTTTGGTGAGTGACTCATTCAAACTCGATTCAGTAAAAAGAATCAAATTTACCATCACTAGCTTGTCAGCCGAGCCGGTGTCGCCTTCATGCTTCAGCATGGGAACAAAGAGGTGGCTGCATGGGGGGGAAGGGCGGTGGGGATGGTAAGGGTGACGTCTGGTTGGCTTTTATTCTGTCGTCAATGTGCATCAATGAGCAAACAGTCGCTGTGTGTTAAAGGGCCATATAATCAAATGCCAAAGTAGATGAAGAGCTGATGTTACTGCCTAAATGTGACTAGAAATGGTGAATACTGCTTTCACTACTTGTCATAGAAGTATACATTTCTTTAACAACTAGAATCAGACATTTTTCCCCATTCTCTCATCATGAACAAAAATCCTCTTAAATATATCCTTTCAATTTGGTGCGTATGTGTGCTCCCATGTATGACTGCAAATATAAGCTGTACACACAGACGCTATTTAGCAGACAGAAGGAGAAAAGAGTAGTGAGTAGTGCAGGCAAGTGTATTTTGATGGGCTGTCAGGAGGCAGTGGCTTAAATCAGCTTAGATGCCATGCAAAAAAAAAGTCTAGGAGGATGCCAGAGGAGGAATTAAGGCAGCCATGATTGTCCTTGCTAAAGAAGTCAGCCATCGCGGTCAAAGTGAGGCAGCTCGCTGGACTTGCAAACCACAGCACATTTAAATTATAGTGCCCTAGGAGAGCTCCTAAGCAGAAACAAGAGAGGGAGGTGAAAAAAATAGCATTTTAATCATTGCTGGGGAAGAATTTGCATTAAATGCCCCCCACCCCAAACTCATGCCACAAGAGCCTGAAACAGCCCTTAGAAGCTGTTGTGCAAAGCATGATTTGTTGGCTCACAACCTGGTTTCTTCATAATCCCGATAAAGGAGAAGACATACGGTGATCTGCTCAGTCCTGCTTGGAATCCAATCTGGAAATAAGACCTTGCATGACCAAAATATTTGAAGGGGGGACAGCTTATTAGGGGTCCAGGGGTTTACACCCAACTCTTATATGCCTTTTTCTAAGAACTAACCCATCCCTCCCTCAGGCTATTTTTGGTTGCGTGGGCATATCAGTTATTGTGTCAGACACTTTTAAGGGCTAAGTGCATTGATTGATTTTTGATAGCCCCAGAGTTAGAGAGGAGAGAGGAAATGAGGGAAAGCTTTTGTGTTCTTATTTTTCTAATCTTACCCAGATCTGTAATCTCTCCGCAATCTATAACGTTCCATTTCGTTTCATGAATTATAAAGAAGAATCAATTTCTGTGGATATAAACACACTGAAGCAGCTTTACGCCCTTTTTTGTGTGTTCTACTGTGACATCAATCTCCGCTTGCCCTTTATTCGTTCTGTAACCTGGTGTCAGATTACCATTTACAGTGAAATAAATATGCATGCAAAAGCAGTGTATGTGGTAATATGTGGCAAGCATTTCGTGAGAAAAACGCAAGCGCTTGACTCATAACGAATCTAAGTATAATAAGGTTACGTGGACAGGGAGATACACAGGAAGACAGGCAGAGTGAGAGATCGGTTCCTTTGGGTCGGCGGTTGAATTATCATCTGCCTCTAGTGAAAATGACAGTCACTCTTGGCTACCCAGCAAAGGCGTACCACATGATGGGCAAGGCTTGCTTCCAGCCCACTTACAGTGTGACATACACACATCCAGTAACAGACATGCACACATCCACTTACACACACCTACACACATGCAGTCAACAGCTGTCAGTGCTACGAGATGCATGCTGAGTTCACACACACACACACCAAGGCTAGGATTTCCACCATAAAATTATCAGCAGGGCATTAAGCCATACTGAACCACACTCCGCTATCGCTGAGCAGCCCCCATCATCTGATAATTATTCGACTTAACAGCGTTGGGTGAAATTCCTCAAGACGTAACCGCTGCTAAGAGTTGAGTTAACTCCTTATATCAGTATTTTTGTTTCACCGTCTTGTACCTTTCTGACATCAGTCAGTAGTGCATAGCTGGTACAGTTACGCACATCTCAGTGTTGTCCAACTGTACAAAAGGAAGTGGATCTGAGTCACTCAGTCAGCTGCAAAGTGTGTCATACGTCACACTGTTGTCTGCGAGCGTTCAGCCTTATCGCCTCTCTTCTCGCTCGGTTTCTCTCTGTGGCCAGCACGGAGTCTATTTTTTTTTAAACTTCACACTTACTATTGATCATTTTGGTGAGTCATGCCGCGCTGACTCAAATACATACTGTACTTAAGCAGGCCTACAGAACTGCTTCACTGCAAGCACAGGGTGTAGGCCCCACTTGGCCTGTGTATGCACACTAGGCTTCCAGGAACTCTGTGCTAATACTGAGTGAGAAGAGTGTCATCTGATGATCCAGCACTCTGTTTATGAGTGAGTGAGACTACAATCAGTCTCCATGCAGCCACAGCACACTTCCTGGAAACTCGCCTGTGCGCGCGCGCGCTCGTGTATATGTGCCTGTCAGTCAAGACCGAGAAATACAGAAGGAGTGGAGAGAGATTACAGATGAAGGCGTAAACATAAAGATGGAAGTAAGTGCTGGCCCTCTCAACAGCACGCAAGTCCTCCTTGTGTGGCGTTTGCTCTAGCTTCCGACAGGGCTGCGCATGCATGGACACACACAGTATCACAGATGTTACTAGGATACAGGAGGGTGTTGTTGCTTATTATGTTCTAACAGCTCACACTGGTTGTCTAGCTCGGCTTGGCTTGTTTAAGAGGCTGAGATTACACAAGCAAAGAGGCTTGTGCAGCCGGCTCATCTCATGTCCCTCTCTGCCATATCTGGGTGCTGCTCTGTGCTTAACTAAAGCTTCCACCTTCTTTAGCCATAATGCAAATTTGCACACCAAAAAAAAAAAAAAAAATCTGCAGCTCCATTTAAGTTGCAGGATACCAACTTTGCCTTATCAGCCTTAATTTGGGCTCAAAAGACACACACACATGCACACATATAAATCCTTACCTGAGTTTCTGTTAAGCTCTCCAAAGCTTGCATTACTGACTGTTCTGGTCTTGATGCTTGAGACTGCATGACACACAGACACACACAAGAAAACAACAATTTAAAACCATAACAGGGAAATAAAATACAAAGTGAAATATGTGTGATGTTTGGACTCCAAACTAAAATAAATTCACAGCAAGCTGAAGCCATACCATTAATCCTGCTTCAACTGTTGGCACAAGTGTTAACTTGCTCCCATCCGAGATGCCCAGATCCTGGAGTTTGCCTGAACTTAGTCGCCTGCAGGGGTTAGAGAGAACAAGATAATTAGACCGTGCTGACAATATATTCTCTTTTCAGACATATAAACACCCTTCAGCCAGGGGGTGCAGACGGACTTCAAAACTATTTTGGAAAAGAGCTGTGGGTGTAAAGCTCCATGAAAGAGAAGTATTGATTGCGCTGTCATATTTCAATTTCGAGTATAGTAGAGCTTGACAAGTGCTCACAGTGGATATTTGGCACCTCTGCCACTTGCCTAAGTGGAGGTAAGAATTTTTGTTTTTTTCTTGGCGATAACAGTTGCACAAATGAGGAAGAAAAAACTCCACGCTGAAACCAAAATTACAACACATTAAACATAGAAATGAAAAGAATGGCAAGTATTAGAACTGCATGAGCACCATTCTTACCTAAACTGTTACGACTCTATCAGGGATTGTGAAATCATGTGATACAGAACACATCACATTTCCAAGGCTTTACTGCTTGATGTTTGGTACAGAACAGGAATGCTTGCATCTCAGAGCCAAATGATGCACAATGAAACACTCACACCCGTGTCTGGCCGTTTGCCTGCTTTATGTTAGTGAAGGATGTTTAGGGCAGTCTGGTCTATAGGCATGACCCAAATCTTATGCCACGCAGCTGAACAAAGGCCGTCAGCCCCGACTTGCTGTAGGTCTACAGTTTGAGGCGCAGGAGGGGATTAAAAAGGGGGTTTTCAGGTTTTAAAGGATGATGTGATTTATTGGGTGATTACAATGGGTGGGAGGGGATGGGGGCTGAAAACAATGCTGACTGTTTGCATGTACTAAAGCCCCCCCCTCCCCTTTCTTTTTTGCATAGCGCCACCTGCACTATTGTGAGCTCATTTAACCTGTGCTTCATTCATTTCATAACTTGATAATGCTTCTGGTTTTGGTTAGCTTTGAATAATAAAGAGTTTATCTATTCTCTCACCCATGCAGCTCTGCTTAAACATGCTTTTACAGCAGCATTTTTTCCAAGCCCTCGAGAAACTGGCCGCCTGATACCTCACACAAACACAAACTGCTGTTATTCTCCTGAAGCTGCTGGCTATTGTCACGCAACTGCACACTCACATTCACATCCAACCACAAGACACATCCACCTTCGGTGCAGTACCAAGTCACGCATGAACAGTGTATACCTGTGCAGTAGCAGTATAAATACAGTCAAGGTTAGCACTTCTGCGTGACTTTATTCATTAATGTGTAACATGTTTGATTCACGCAGCATTAGCAATTCAGTCATGCTTCAGTTTTTATAAGAAGGGGGGGACGAATCAATGCAAGTCTGCAGATTGCCTCGTCAATACTGTTCCAGTGACCGGTGAGTCCCAGCGCATAATTCCAATATTGTGCACCCTCGTGGTCAATAGTTTCCTTGAATGTATTGATCACCAAAGCGGGCATATATTTGCCTCTGAGGCTCCCGAGAGCTTAACCAGTTAAAGTGTAGTTTAAAAAATATTACCTCAACCCCGAAGAGTGGGCGCACCTAAAGTCGGTTTGTGCACATTTTAAACTGCGGACTATCCTAGAGATTACGGCTTATGATGTCAGCGTATAGTACAGAGAGTCTCAAGTACCGGTTGGCTCTTTAAGAAATAAGTATGCGTAATTGTTTTCCCTATCTGAAAACACCACGTTCACTAAACACGTTCAACTGCAATGCGTTTCTTTCGTGTTTACTCACGTTTCTTTGTGTAGCAGAGCGAGTCTCTCTTTTGGGACTTTGAGTCTTTGCGACAGTCTCCTCTTCAGTCCCTCCACGGTCTCCTCTAGTGGCAAGGAGAGCTCGAAGCGTGTGCCGGTGGTGGTGTGGATGTACAGATTCATGGAGGGTTCAGTCGGGACGGCCTCGCAGGACGAAGCCCCGCGACTGGTGCAGCTTCGGGCACTGGGATGCTGGTCCATCCGATAACCTGTGCTCAGAGAAGGAGGGAGACAAGACGAGCAGAACCGGGGAGAGAAAAGGGTGAGAAGGATAGTGAAGCAGATCCGTCGCTTCCACTACCGTCCCTTGATCTCCTTGCAAATCAAAGGCAGCATTCAGAGCTCTCTCTCACTCTCTTCCTTCCTTCCTCTTGGTGCCCCTTTTCTCTCTCTCTCGCTCTCCGAGAGTCACAATAAAACCCAGTCCACCGTCTCTCCGGTCAATATCACGAGAATATCCCCCGAGGAAATGTAACTACACAAGCGTCGCGTTCCCCTTTGTGTGATCTTTGTCTTTGTTGCGTTTTCCAGCATGCAAGCAAGTCTTTCGAAATGCTACATAAACGGGCAAATGCCACACAGAAACGCAAGTATGCTGTCAGCAAAAGAATGGCACGGACGCTCATTTACGCAGACAGTTACCTTAAAAAAACAAACCCAAAAAAAAGATTGAGAAAGGAAAAAATGATAACAACGAATTCCTCTCGGATATTTTATGAGCTTTGTCGGGCTTTGGATGATGGGACACGCGATCCGGAGCTGCAAAGCCTCGTGCGGCTGTAGTAAAAGGCTCTCCGCTGCGCACTCATACCCACTGCAGCCCCACTGAAATATCGACAATGAACATTGTCACAAAGTATCCTACTTCCACCATCGATAAAGTACGCCCACAGCCCCCGGACCGTCCGACCAATCACGAGAGAGCTCCGTCAGGACGCCGATGACCTCAGCCAATAGGAAGATGAGCTCAACACCCACGTGGAGGGCAAGCGAGTTTAGGCCATTCATAATAAATTACAGCACAGTGCAAAATATGCACCAGTACCACAGTATACTCAAATAAATGGCTAAGCCGAGGGGCAATGAACCTTTACAGTTTACTGGAAGCTTTGAAGAGAGCCTCCGTAAAAAATAGTTGTTTTTCCCCCAAGTGTTCGTTAATCACGACCTATTCATGGCTGGACTCTCGTTTCACGAGATAACCCAATTATAGATAGTCTTTGGAGACAAATATGATCAGTGCCAGGTCACATCTCTAGAAGTGCCGCCTGTTTAAAGGGTTTCCTCGTGTGGAAACCGTGCAAAGGCTGAAAATAGCGATCATCATTAATCCTAAAAATACCTAGTTTGAAGAGATGTTTGACAGCAGCACAATCGATTGCTTAATCTAACCATATGTTGCTCGTCATCAACTTTCGACACCGTTAGAGTTAATTTTTTTTGATCGGGACTCGCTTTATTTCCTCTATAACAGCGGACTACTTAACCAGCGTGGACGTGGCTATTTTTAAACCCTTGGAATAAAGACCAGACCACTCTACTCCCAGTTATCAGATGTACGCCACACACCCCACCCCTGACCTCAGAAGCAAGCAGAAACCCTTCAAGTGATCGCGAATCCTACGCAAATCCACGCTGGACAAGAGTAGGTTATTCTCGTCAGGTAAGCTGCAGTGTATGCATGTAACACAGAGACGCCGGACTGCTGCTGAACGACTTCTCAAGGCTGAGGTGACCAATAAGTGCCGTGAGCAATATCCCTGAGAGAAGTAACCAGAGCAGCTCACAAAGAGAGACTGACTAAGGATATTTAAATCACCATACCACCCGGAGCCACCTAAAGCCTACACAGCAAGCTCACCTCTGCAGTTTCTTCAAACCTAAGTATGCGCTTTACCATAAAAAAATGAAATAAAAAATACTCGGTCGCCACCCAGTGGCAACGGAATCAGTTTTCACAATGAAAACATGCAAGCGATTCATGGTTACCCCTGGTTTATATATAAATAAAAATATATGTATAAATAGGTTGACTTTGGATCATGCAGCTTTTAAACCCATGTATGGCAGCATTTGCTCATATCGAGCACGACAGTCACCATAAAACACCGTTTGATGAGATTTTTCATTCTCCTTCTAATCTGAGATAATTAACAGCGACTTGCCGTCTTCTGCTAATTATAATTTACAGGGACAATGACATTCTGCTGTCCTCAATAAACAAGACATTAGGCTGTGCCTCAGAATTTACGCCCAATTGTCTCACACAAGCAGCTGACACGCTTCTATCGATCCGCAATTGACTCGTCTCTAATCAATTTCTCGCCCACACATAAAGCACATGTCAAACTTTACTAACACATCGCCCGTAACATAACATAAAGCTCAGCCGTGATAAAAATAAATAAATAAATACAAATTAAAAAAAGTGAACTCACCAATTACCGTGGCGAAAACTGTAAAGCTTCGCGGAAAAGTCGGCTGTGTTCCCGTCTCTTGCCCCAGCTTTGGCATGTAAAGTAAACCCACGCAGCGACAAAACTGAGATAAATCCAAACACTGGAATATCCACAATAAGGTCTCAGTAAATTCTCCGGTGGCCCCGTGCGCGTCGTTACGCTGCAGACCCGGGCTGGGGTCAGTCCTGGCCAGTAAAGGGAACACTCAGGTCCCGAGATGCTTTCGTGTCTAGTCGGGTCACCGGTGTCTTACTTGTTGATAAGAGCGTAGTCAGAAAGGTGAGACTCCTCTTAACTGACGCTTCTCGGATATGGGTGGAGAGTAATGTTCTTCTTATGTCAGCATGTCATTTAAGGTGGCCTCATTTCCCTGCTTCCACCAAGTCCAACTTGCTGTCGTCTGTGGGAAAGAATGCGCCTATAACGCAATCCTTAACCGATAAACCCATCCAACTGTGTCAAGCACAGCGGCTCCCAGCAGCAGGATCGACGTTTAAAGGTAGCATACACCCACAGAGACATGAAACACGGACAGCCAGTGACCTACCACCTTAAAAAAAGAGTCAATGAAATTAAATCTTTGGCGATATTGGAGGTGTTGCCAACCTTTGACGACATAGAGAAAAATGTCACCGGGCAACAGGTAAACACGCTCCCTGGATACGACACACGTACGCCGATAAACAAACAGCACTGGACCAGTTTGAGGAATTAATGCCCTGCTGATAACCTAATGCGTATTCCTGAAGCCCACAATGTACAAAATGACTGTTTTATACAAGAATGTAGGCAGAGTATTCCACTGGCTGCTGCTCTTTGGAGCAGAGATACCAAGACGTAAAATCGGCTAAAATGTATTAATAGTCTAAATGTACTCAAATTGGTAACTGTCTGTTTTGAATCGTATGCTTTTTAATAACTAATAAAACTCATTATTCAGAACTGCCTCTATCATAATTATACTTTATTAGGTTTTATAGGCTTTTGTTGCTTTGTAGTTATTGGCTATCTCTAAATTTATTACTATAATTTTACATAACTTAAAAAAAACAATAATGAAAAAAACATTTATATTCTAGTTTGGCTATGGCTTTAAGATAAAGGAAATGAAGTATCTCTGCAGTGATAAAGAAGGAAGTGGGTAAATTTGAGTTAAAGTACGTGTGTAAGTGAACTTTCCGCCAGTGAATGTTGATATTGGTAGATTAGGACAGTCTCCTTTAATATGTGTGCGCAGTGATTACGTCCCTATGGTCAGAACCGTGATAATGATCACTATGTGGTTCACCTCAAGGACGAGAGATGCTTTGCAATGTTTCACTGACACGAAAAAAGAAAAGAAACAGCCTGACTCTGCCATCAGAAAAATACTTAAATGCACCAGTGTAGAACTGTCCTTCCTTCCTGCTTCAGGACCAGAACAGATTGTCTGTCTGATTACAGAGACACACTCCCACTGTGCAGGGGAGGCTGTGCCCCACCAGCATATTATCACACTGTCTGAGACCTGAATCATCATCATGTGTGCGTGTGATAGAGATAGAAAAGGCAGTTGTGTTCAAAAGAAACACTGGAATTATCTCCTAGAGGCTACATGAGCAGACAAAGGAGCCTGTCTTTGCTTGGCCCCAACAGCTCCCTCTTCCTCCTTATCTGTCTCCATCTTGTTCTTTCTCTTCGGGAGATGCTGACTCAGTGGAGCAGAGTGAAAGGAGTTGGTTAAACTCCCTCAATAACTTGAAACGCAACCCTTTGTTTGGGTCAAACGCGTCACTTTTCAGCTTGTTTTGACACGGCTCTTGATGGCAGCAGCGCATTAATGGATCTGTGTGTACATGACTTTTGCCGAGAAGGCGCTAATGTGCACTATTTGCTACCGTGGCCGCTTGGGAGTTTAGGTTCTTCTTTCAGGAATGAGATGGCTCAGCTGTGCTCGTCAGCAGGTCTGGCTGTCAACACAGCTCAGGTGATGCAGAACACTCTGACCTCTTTGCCAGAATTAGCCCTGGCAGTTGAGCTCACAATCTGACATGTTTGGTGACAAAGGTGCAGCTCTCTCTCTCTCCGCGTAATCCGGATCTTGGCATTGTCTTATAAAATGGGAGGTTGTTTCTTTTTTTTATTCTTAAAAAATTGAAGAGCATGTTTTGTTTTTCTTTAGTATCTGGGGCAGATCATTCCTTGAGTACATCATTTATTTTGATCTGCATCAACTGGTGTAGTATCTTCCCTCATTCTATCTTTGCTAATGTGACAAATCACAATGTGATTAAGTAAAAAAAAAAAATGCATTAATGCACAAATTTATCATCGTGCTGTGTAAAAGCCAAATCTGTTATACTATATGCCGCATGTTGCACTACGATGCACATGGGCAAGCCAGTGATGAAGGATACAGGAGCAACCCCCACATGCAGCCGTGTCCGTGATAATGCATCACACGTACTTCTGGGAAGAGTTTATTGACAAGGGTGGAAGGCAGTGTGGGTGGGTCGTAAACATTTCACATCCAATATCAGATCTAGTGGGACAGAGCAGACCGTGTGCGATTGTATGTGTAGAAGTCTATGAGTCTGTGTGGGTCATGTGCAAGCCGAAACGTGCATGTTGTTGTGTGAGAGACTCAGTGTGTGGGACATGTGTGGGCGTGTGTGTGTGTGTGGGTGAGCAGCATTCCTATCCATCAAAGTCACCAGTGGGCCGCCCTCTGCCTCAGGAGAAAAATGAACCATGCCCAACGGCCTCGGCTTGCTGCTGCTCTTCTCCTCCTGCCACCGTTTCCTCCTGATTCACCCTAAGTGGCTATGAGTTAGAAAGACACACCCCGCCACCCGCCACCATGCTACATTCACAGCAGTGGCACCGGAAGCTGACACATTCAACAAGGATGCTTGTAAAAGTGCTGATTCAAATAGTGCTGGGAAGAACGTTGCAGATAAGGAGTGTCTATGACTTAAGGTTAAAAAATGTATGTGTAACTCATCCCCTCGGAAGTACAAAAATTACAAAACAGATTAGTACAAATTCATCAGCGGTGCCATAAATATTAAATATGATCATGGAAAAAAAATATGAAATTAAAAGTATTTAAGTGTTATTATCGATAAGATGCATTTTTGTCAAATAGAAGTGAGAAAAATTCGCATAAGCCAAATTGTTTGTCACTTACTTTAGTGATGTATAAGGTAAAGTAATGTAATGTATAAAGACGAGAAAATGTGTTTTCCTTTTTTTCTTGAATCTCCTCACTTGCGGGCTGCTGTTGTTCTTTACAGTGCAGTCAGAAGTGAACATTTGAATCTGACCGTGGTTTTATAGTAAAAAACAAAGAATTCCAACCATTCATAAATTCACCCTGGCCTGGATAAGTCTGACCTGAGACTTGCAACGTGCAACGTTGAATATTTCCTTTCCTTTCTTAAAGGGATTTTCTTTTGCTGTACAAAGACGTAAATGAACGAGATTACTTGCGGGACAAAATTGGAAGAACTGCATTTGTCTTTAATAGCTGCTTCTAATCATTTATAAGCATTTTTGAGCAATTCTAGTTGACGATATTCGACTCAAAGAGGGAATTAGCGAGAACACAGCTGCAGGTCTTCCTGTACTTATCCACATGAAACCCATGAGGTGTAATATCACTTCATTTTTCACTTTTAACTGGAATTTACAACCAATACAAGACTTGTATACTCTGGCCCACAATAGGAACTTAGTAACCTTAGTAACAATAGCTCTGGGGTGCGAGCAGTTTCTGTCACTGGCCCTGTGTGTGCATTGTACACACAAATAACGACCTTTGTGGGTCAAAAGGCCTAAAAAAAACAAAAACAAGTGCTTTGATTTGAGAGGCCATGTTAGGGTGCACAAGTTTCAGTACTATTTTTAACTAAATGCATTATACTGAAAAAAATGGATTTGGGTCAAGATGTATTTGTGGGGTGGAATTTTTTAAATTATTTGAAATGATAGTTTATCTGCAGAAAACACACTGAAGCACACATTTCTGGGTGCACTTTGCTACAGACACTTTTTAGTATCTCTGGGAATATGCTACAAAAATAGCTACATGACTCAAAATAGTGGTTAAATGTGCTGAGATTCTTGTTACACAAGTACTTAGGATATAGTGTGGGGTTAAAAAAAAAAAAAATGAGAGCGAGAACGAGATTGTGCAAAACATGCAATGACAAGGGACAAGAAAAGAAAGTGTCACTTCAGACAGATTTAGTCACAGCTTACAGTAACTCCTGAACAGCCAGGCCA